>CAUOFW020000001.1:1007757-1040257 GCA_963454935.2 Ilex paraguariensis
TTGTAAGACCTGTACTAAAAATTAAATAAGAATACTAATATCTTAAGAGTTTTCCAAATATGAATAAAATGAGGATAAAAACTTAGAATCATTGTTGAAATATTAATCATGAAGTTTGAGTTTCGAACGGATTGACTTTTGGGTCAAACTTAATTTTTTTTTTTGGATGTGTTTAAGATTGATAAGGGTAACTAAATAAATATATTATTTTTTTTTATCAAAATAACATTACCATTGAATTCGGGAGGTCGGAAAACATTGGGAGAGGTAATATGGGATATATTAGAAGTTAGGAAGTATTTTAGAAGTAAAACCAAATTGGAGTGAAATTGGGTAAAAAGGGGTGATGGACACTGCTTAGTATTTTAATCATAACTTTATATTGTAATGTCCAATTTATCTGAAATTTTGACAGGAAATAGTAGACATCTAGGGCTACAAAGGTGTATGTCATGAAAAATTTCCAATTTGACCTCTAAATGGGTCAAAACTGACCTGGAAGTCGCACC
Organism: Ilex paraguariensis; assembly: GCA_963454935.2. Lineage (NCBI taxonomy): Eukaryota > Viridiplantae > Streptophyta > Magnoliopsida > Aquifoliales > Aquifoliaceae > Ilex > Ilex paraguariensis. The sequence goes on from CAUOFW020000001.1 coordinate 1,008,267, forward strand.
AAAAATCTGTGAACAGTACGAAGGAAACCTGATTTTTCTGAACAGAAAATATCGGGTTTTGCTCGATTTTCTTGCCCTATAAAAACCTAATGTCGTCCCTTTAGCATTCATTTCACCCCTCCAAACCCTAGGAACCATTTTAGAGGAAGAGAGGAAGATAGAAATACCAATCAAGAGGGATTTATACCTTGTAGAAATCAAAACTTCAAATTCTTCAAGAATACATTCTCCTCCCATTTTCTTCCATTCTTGCTACCCTCTCACCCAAATCTTTTGAAACCCTAGGAGGAGAAGATTAAGAGGAAAAGAAAGGAGAGCAAGAAGGTCTTGAAGCTTGGGTCTTAGCTTGGAATCTTGATTTAAGGTAGGGGATTTTCTCTCAATCTCTCACATTGAGGCTAGATATATATATATAGATATATATATGTATATAGATATATGTTTCTTCACTCTCCTTCTCATATATATAATATGAAATACATGATTCTTGTTCTATTTGTAATAAATGCCATGTTTTGAACAATATGAAGGGTGGGTAACCACCAAAGCTCTATTGATTTTTTTTTTTTTTTCAAAGCCCTAGTTTTCAAGAAAAGGGGATTTTCTCCTAATTTCTTCTTTGTCTTTGATTTTAAAACTTTAGTGTTGAATATTGTATAACAAAATGATATAGATTACGATCTCTTGCATATTTTCTTGGATTATTCGATTATATGACAAATGTGAAAACAAAATTGGGGATTTTACTATATTTGGGAAATTGTTGTGAATTGTGAATATTCTTGATTTCCTCATTGTATGGTTGTTGTGATGGACTTGGATTACCTTCGAGAGATGCCGTAGAGTGTTAGAGGTTAGTCTATCCCAATGGGGGGTGAGATGGTTGCCTAATGCTCGTAGTGGATCGTTGTTGTGCTCGCGATCACTATTGTTCACATATACACCGAGGAAAAGGGTTAGTATACTAGACACCTTGGGAGGATTTCGTCAATGCCGTAGGAGACGGTACACGCCCTTCCTAAAGAGATTTGTGATTGTTGGTTGGAATTGGTGGACTAGGCATGATCGTTAGGTAGATTCACGAGAAGCAATCAACATACATGGTACGGGGATGAACCAAAAATACATGGAATCGGGAGTTGGGTCGTTCTTGCCGATGCATTGGTATGGGACAATGCTTAGGGAGAAGCCCTTCTTAAATAGCTTAAATTAGAATTTTGTTTATCGATGCTAAACTCACTTTATTCTTTTAACTGATTATTGCTATTGTTTAAACTTGAGATCTCTTTTAAAATGTCACTGTTTTCATTCCAAACCTATATATATGTTAGTTGTGAAATGAGACCGACCGTTTGCTATGTTTTTCAAACCTTGTTTGAGTTGAGAGGATTTTGCTACAGAGCTTCGTGCTCACCCCCTACAAATAAAATTTTTTCAGATTTCACACTTGAGGAGGAGTTAGGAGCCGAGGAGCCCACCCATTGGAAGACTCCGCTTGACGGGGATGTGGATCCCGAGGTGGACGCTTAGAGCGACACTTTTATTTTGTTCTAGACTAGATTATGCTTAGAATATCCTTTTGAACTCTAGTTCATTTCTGTTATTTCCGCTGCGTTATATTATTACATTTTGGAGATGTAAAGGCCAAGATTAGACCTATTAATTTGGGATGATAGTGTGGATATGACATATGATGAATGCAAGTTTATTTTATGATGGAAAAATAGACCCAGTGTGGTCAATAGTTATGCATATGTGGACCCGGTGTGGTCAATTGTAATATCATTGTACAGGTTGTGTTTTGGGTAGAGCTCCCTGTACAAAGGAGACTCTGCCCAAATTTTGTTAAAATATGAATGGTTGATGAATGAAACTTTCGTCGTGATGAATTTTACTTAATGCTCTCATACGGTAAATAGTTTTTAGAATGTAATGTCACCCACGGGGGTTTTGGGGGCGTTACAGCTTTTGAGTTGTCCAATGTTTCACACTGGTTTGCTTGAACTTAGGCTTTCGACCTATCTAGTATTTCCCACTTTGCACTCCAAAAGCCTGACCTTTAACAACTTGAAGAATGACCTTACAACCAGTTCGAAAAGACCTTTTGTCTTTTCCATATCCATAGTTTGTCACTTCCATAACCCACTATCATCAAGAGTATAAGATTAGACAACCCAAAGTATGCTTAGTCATATACTCTTTTTGAAAATTTGAGCAAAAATGGATCACTATAAGATTGTAAAGTACTCATTACCAAACATGACACTGAATTTTTAATCATGCCAAGAATTGATTATTTCAACTCCTTTAGAGACAACATTTTTCAATTCACTACCAACATCATCTATCAAGTGCTTGAATGTCTAGTTACTCATCTTTATGTTACCAATGTTTTTATATGCACTCAGAAAACCATCCTTCGAATATTCATTTTGCAACAAAGACGATGCATCATCAAAGATCAAAACTTCCAAGTTCATTTTAAGGACTTGAATGTCATCCTTGATCTTCCAAGGTATCATAGCTGCAACAATGTTGTCGTTTTGATAATAAACATCATTTATTGGTGTTATGGTATCAACTTGATGTAACCCAAAATTTATAAAAAGACTTAAAATATAAAAATGAAATATTAGGTTTATATTAATATATATAAGAACAAGAAAGGTAGTCAAGGAATCGCTCACCCAAAAAAGGATAGTTGGGGAATCACTCACCTTCAAGAGAGGAATCACTCAACTCCCATAAAGGGCCTAAGCACTCTCAAAAGATCAATTTTTAGCAGTCAAAATTGGGTGGAGCTGTTCCCACCCCAAAAATCTTCGTTCTCATCCCATTAAACTATAAATAATAAAAATACTAAGTTCACCCCTTTTATACTCAGCTCATTAGTAACTAAGTACATCTCGTTCTATAGCCACCCCATTAATAACAAAACTTATCTTAATCTTCACCTTTATAATTTTTTTTATACTCATCTCACACAGTCTATACAAAAAATATACTCTACTGGATTCCACTCTGTGTTTCTTTCATGCAAATTGCTTCAATTGTCGCCATCTGATCTTTATCTTCTCTAATCTCATCGTTGAGATAGTACTCTGATTCCTCTTTAAGCATCTCTTTCTTAATTTTTTATTCGCTAGTTAAAGGAATTCACAGAGAAAAATATCTTCTTCGCACACAATTTATGAATATACAGAAAGAAATCTTTTGGAATTTTTGTTGTACGTCGCATCTAAAGCTAAGTTTCTTGAAAAGATAAAGAAAAATACCATCAAGTCTCTCTCTTTAAATCACACAGTATATACATAATTGTTTGTTAAATTTTAGTAGATAATCTTGTTGAGTATATTTTGTATTGACAATGTGAGATGAGGTATAGAAAAAAACTCTAAAAATAAAGATGAGATAAGTTTAGTTATTAATGAGATGAGTATAGAATGGTGTGGACTTAGTTATTAGTGGGGTGGGTATAGATGAGGTGAACTTAATAGTTTTTATAATTTATAGTTTAGAGGGTGAGAACGGAGATTTGGGGGCTGGGAATAGCCCCACCCGCCAAAATTTCCCCTTTCCCTTTTCCACTCTAAAGTATAAATAGTAAGAACTATATATAGGTATCATTAATTATGATATAGGATATAGTTATTTCTTTCTTAGAACCTTTCATTGGCTTTGGAAACTTGTGTTTCCTTGAAACTCTAACACCATAATAAAAGCTCATTGGAAAAGTCCACCACCATTCCAAAGCTTGCCAACTACATCATAATCATTGATGATTTCATTCTTAGTTGGCACTTCTTCCGTCACACCCCAACTCCAAGGGCATGACCGGCCATGAACCATAGATCCATAACCTATGAAACATGTAAGCCTAACAATAAACTAATAATATTGGAGTGGAAAACAACATTAACACTAAATTGATCTCATGTCAATATATCAAAGTCAACATACCTAAACCTGTTTGCCCCAATTATCCAACTAGTAAAGATGGTTATACGATATATGCAACAGAGGTCACACCACTATTAGTCCCCAATCAATTCCTTGAGTCCGCTATTGACACTCCAAACTTTTACTTGGAAAAATTTTATTTTGAAAACATAAGCTAAGAAGCCCAGTGAATGGAAAGGCATGCATATTCAAAGTGGCTGAGAAATATTTTTGGCATACGACATGTAAATCAAAGATTTGGAAAATAATTTCATCAAGATAACCAATTTCTCAAGAATAACACAATCGGGTTTCAACAAGAAATCATACCACAAATGGTGAATTATATCATAATGGTGGAGACTGTACGATATCCAATAATCGATGGGAACCAAATATCAAATACCAAAATATATCTTAGGATTGGATCCAACATCGTACTTAGGGTCACCACAGCCCCGGGTCTGTTCCCTAAGACGATCCGGTAAAGGTCACCAGGATGCACCAGGCACTGTTCCTTCAACCTTTGAGCACCAGGGTTATCTCAGCCTCCCCCGGGTATGTTCCCTAGTGGCCAGAGTCACCCGCACACAGAGGAATAATTTTCCTGAACTTTTAATTTTGGTCTCATTCATCATCACTAAGTCTCACCATATAAACAAGTGATTGAGTCACAATACTTCACAAAAGGATTCATCAAAGTAAGGAGAATCATATGCCACAAGTATTTAGACACTTAGTAAAACATTTTGTAAAGGTAGTAATGAAATAACATGATGCATTGTTTTTAAAATGTTTAGGAATACGGGAAATTTTCGAAAATACGTAGCATGTCAAACCACTCACCTCAAGTTCAAAGAGAATGATAAGCTTCTTTATTGTTGTTTGTTACCCGAAGTAGAGTGAGACGTTATTAATGCCTTTTCTCTTTTTCTCACAATGTCCTTTGATGAAGTGTTCTTCCTTTCTTCTTCTCTCTTTTACTCTCTATTTTTTCTTGAAATTGGAAGACTACTTGTGCCCTAGTATCCTTAATCCAATCCCCAAATGCCTTATTTATAGGCATCCTAGGATTATTCTAGAGAATATTGAAATGTGACATTTTTAGGGGAGATTCCCTAGAATATTCTACTATCTCCCCTCTTCTAGATCCTTCTAGGTTTCCAACTTATTTTGCACATGACAATTTCACAAGTATCTAGATTCATCTATAATATTCTAAAGTCTTCTCCAACCTTCTAAATCCTTCCGAAACTTTCGAGAACATTCTGAATCCCTCTAGAACCTTCTACTATTGCCTAGTACTTTCTAAAATATTTTAGACTTCTCTAAATCGTTTTAAAACTTTACGGATTCTTCTAGGAACTTCTTCAACATTCTAGATTCTTCTACATTGTTCTAGACTGTTCTAGGTTATTCTTGAACTTTCTAGAATCTTATAGACTATTCTACATTTTTTCTAGAAACTTCCCAAATATTCAAGATTATTCTACACTATTCTAAATTCCTCTTATTCCTTACAATATAATATTTCTAATTAGTTCATTGTCAAATTAGAACGGGGTATTACATCTTCACAATTAGATGCTTTTCAAAGTATATTTAATAGGTAAATTTGGGGGTCGATCTCCTTTTATGGACTTATTTGAACTGAAGTCTATTCCAAAAACTTGTTTGGGAATAAGTCCATTTTGATCTTTATTGTCCAAAATACACTCAATAGTTATATTTAATTAAAACTTGTTTGGGAAAACTAACAACTCTTGTACTAGAATTAAAATTATTATTTTATCATATCTATCTATATCTATATATAGATTAGGACTATTTTATCTCTCTCTCCTTCTCTTACACACACACACACACATATATGTATATATATATATGTGAGATAAAATAATAGCATTCAGAATAAGAAAAAATAGTAACATTCAAACACAAAAAATAATAATATTTAAAATAAAAAATTGCAGCATTCGAAACAAAATTTGTTCAATGTCCTTTTTACTACATTTTTTAATTGACCATGTTACTACTTTTTTTGGTAAATTTTACATTTAATTTTAGACTTCTTTAATTGGTGACCATTACATAATGATCTAACTACACAAATAAAAAATACCCACCACATAGCTTACATGATCGCTTTGATCTCTATGTGTGTGTTCAGGTACACTAATTGTTTACCATGCATGGAGTTGCATTTACTATTAAGCATCGTAAGATGGATAAAAGTGCTCAAGAAGAGCTAAGAATTTCTCTGAATAACTACTTTTTTCTTTCTCAAAGTCAATTATGAAGGTTGGCCTGATAGCCTCCCTTTAATATCGAAATAGTGAAATAACTCAAAAGCAAATACAATACAGCTCTACTTCCGGTACGAATGGAGGTTGGGTTCAAAACAATGATTTTGATATATGTCTTGAAATTTAACATGCTAAAATTTATTGTGCATGATATAAAACATTGCCACAAAAGAAACAAAAATTTTGAAAAGTCCAAGCATTACTTACCCTCTTTTGCATGTGCTCGATTTCAGCGAACAACATTTCATTCTGGTAGAGTTCAAGCATGTTAGCCTCACAAGAATAGAACATTATTATCATCTCTAGCAACTTTGTACACTACAGTAGCAGTTTTATTTGAAGAAACATGAAGAACTTCATTGAAATGCAAAGCCTTTGAAAGATCTGTGTGACTACCTTCTTTGATCGAATTCTACCAATTGCTTTTTCCAGTCTGCCCTCAAGATTCCTTAATTCCTTGTAGGCTAAAGAGCCTAGAGCCTCACCCATAATGTGCCTAGTAATGATATAATTTATATAAGTAGATATCTCACTACAAACTGCCAAACAAAAGGGCTTAATGGGTAATCCGTGGAGTTACCTATTTGAATTCTGTATGTCCCGGATTTGTCGTCCTAATTTGTTGGCTTCTCGCTGGTAGAACTAAGCCAATTCAACAATGATAGATGGAGTCAGGATGGTAGATTGCAACGACACAATACAATGGAATCAGAGATGTGAAAGTGATGTTTGCATTAATTGTATTATTGCACAAAAAACTAACATAACAAAAAGGAGATCAAAGCTAGCGTAATGACTTCTGAATTCTGAATTCTGGGGGAAGTACAGGCGTTGAGCTAGTTGTTTCCTCTTAATCCATCAAGAACTTCAAAAAATGGTGAAACTAATCAAAATAATTCAAAAAATGATTTTGGCTGATTGATTTTTGGTCTTCGTATGCTCCCTCCTAAATTGTTCAACCTGAATAGAATACTCCTATCCTAGGGCAGGAGATAAACATAATTTTGTGCAGAAAAGGCAAAAAGCCAAGCCTATATAGGTTGAATTGGGAATAATAGCTAGTAAATCACTTGTCAGAGATAAGAGAGTGCCTCAATTTTGTATATCCCAGAATAACTGTACGTGATAAAGCCCAACAAATAACTGTGTAATAAAAGGGCCACGATCCAAATAATATATTTGTGGAGACCTCTTGAACAAAGTTTGGCCTCTTTTCAATCTTCTTTTAACCAAATTTTTGGAAACTCAGTACAATAAGCTATACTTTGGGATTATAGACTTAGAAACAGTCATAATGGCTCTCAAATAAACTCATATATTGATGCAGTAAATCAGTTGGGCATCCTGGTCGACATTTATAGGGTTAAAAAGAATCAGTATTGTGATACAAGTAGAGACAGGGTTTATGGAATTTTGATGGATCTTCTTTTTTTTCCAGTAAAGTTTACAAGTTTCTGAATGGATAGCTCGGCAATAAACTATAAATTTTCTGAGTAATTTTTGCTTGGAATCAAGTGATTCTCTATTTTGTAAACAAGCATTTGGTATGATCGCATACAATGATTTTAAAATTATAATCTTCAACATTTATTCTCACTTTAGTTGTAAAACATTAACACACGTCGGAATGGACACTAGGACATCACCAAAATCTACTCTGAAATTTTTTTAGGTTGTTATCGGATTCAAACCCACGTGTGAGGGAGGCAAACAGCCATCCCACCTCGATTGTGCAAGAAAAATAACATGACTTAATAAACAACTTTTGAAATAAATCACTGGGAGCTTAAGCTTACACTCTTAGATGAGGTTTGAATCCAAGTTGTATATAAGCCCAGATGTTAATAAGCACATATATTGGAATTCAGATGTGATAATCTAAACTCTAAATTTGGAAGAACAACTTGGCATGCTGAAGAAGACGATAGGCTATGAATACAAACATACCAAACGTTAGATGGAAGTAAAAGTGCAAAACTCTACACCATGGATAGATGAAGTGGTTCAACATAATGCTTATTAGTGCATGACAACAAAAGAAGCACACCACACGTGCAATTCTAGTGTTATTTCCACTGCATTTTCTTATTTTCTGTAATAAGGAAAGTTGGATTTGTGTTTTATTGTTAATTATCTTCAACACTCAAATTTGGGAAAATTTTAGGTTCCTATACAGTATTCTATTAGGATATATGAATTTAATGCAATAAGACTTCTTAAAGTTTCAGTTCCTAGAAAAAGTAAGTAATTATGCAGAAAATGAGGACCTAAACAACCAATCCCCCTCCCCTCCTCCCTTCTTTTCTGGTAAGACTGAAAATAGTTATACTACTTTAAGGGCTGCAAAGCATTTAAAAGTGAAGAAGTCTACCTACCAAAACAAAATGAAGAATCCTACTACATAATAGCATCTACTATGATCTTTTCCAGGTCCTGGGGGGTTATGTGATCCCAATTTGGTACTTAGTTATTGAGTTCTTATCTAGGCGGCAAGCCCGTGCGCTCTCTTTTTAAATCGTCTCTAGATTTGCAAAAATAGGCAGGTTTCGAATTGTGATGTGAGTTGTAGTTAAGTGAAATAAAGCACTGGATTCAAACAACCACTTTCAGTTATTTTTTTTATTTTATCTAGATGATAAATATTTTCAGCAAAAAAAATATGATCCTAAAAATCACATATGAACATGAAATACAAAAACTTGAAGCACCCTTGAGATCAAAACAACCAGTTAGGAGGAGAATCACAAAATCAACACCAAGTCAATCTCTACTCTTATGCCAAAAACAAAGCCATCATTAATTAAAGCACCAAAATATTAGGTTTTGCCATTTTATGGTATCTATGTGCTGCATTACCTGAGTGTTAAGTTCATTAACTGATCCAGAATTTGAAGAATCAGCACATACTTTCTTGTACCTTTCAATTGTTGCTCGAACACTGCAAAACATAATGTAACATCTCTGCTTAATAAAAGATTGTACAATACTTTTGAACATCCCTCCTAACTACATTTCTATTTCTTGTATTCAAAGATCGTGATAACTAGTACATAGTTTCTTTTAACTGCCAAATGAATACTGATATGAAGAATAACAATTTGCATTAGTTAGGAGATACTTTAACATGCTCATGTAGGAATATGATACTGTAGATTTGAATTCTCTACTTGGAGATATTCCACTTCCTAACAACCACAGGGAAATGGAAAAAACATACTTAACTTCAGCAAAGTTGTTTTTAATATCGATGGTGAACTAGCTAGCTTTTCCCTAACACGATGGTTGAGCTAGGGTGACATGTTGTTGCAATTACTCCAATTATAAAATCGCTCTAATACCACTTTGTTGGAGTCAAAAGGAATAGAAATGAAATTGTAGGCAATATAAGAGGATATTAAAGCTCAAAGAAAAAAAAATTCATACAAATTGATTATAATCATACACTCAACTTAGACTCTTCAATTTTTACTCAACTCTACATACTTGAAACACTAGAATATATATCCTATTTATATAGGTCTAAATTCATATCTCCTAGTATTACATTTTCACATCACTACGCACACAAACTTTTATAACTTCTGAAATATCAAGACACCATTACTTGAAGAATAACACTCACTAATACTATTGTTTTCAACTATTGGATATTGATTACTCACTAACACATATTTTCTTTCACTAACATATAACATTAACACACATCACATTAATATAATAAAACTCTTATATCAAGTTTATTTTCCAACACCACCTCTTAAACTTGATTTTGCAACTTCAAGTCCTTATCTTGCAAATCACTTCATGATAGAGCAGTTTTATTAATTATTGAAAGATTCATGGACTTGAGTACCACCTCCTTCAATAGTAAGAATCTTCAAAGCCTTCTCATTTGTGGTGTAGGGTTTATGATGAATTTTTAAACTTGTAAATCATCTTCATTTTGCCAATTTTCTTTTTGGCCCTTGTGCATCGACCTTTTTTTTGCTCAAATTTCTTGAATTTATCTTGTGTAAACTCTCCTGGATCAAAAAATTCCTCCACATTCATCTAACCTGTGTCACTCAAAATATTTTCTACACCAAGTTGTAAGTAACAATTAGTGCAATTTTCAAGAAATTTATCACCTTTAACTTAATTCTCTTAAATTTTGATGTGGTGCTCTTCACTTTTATGGTTGCTTAGAAAAACATCTTTTGTGGTTACTTCATAAGTTCCCAATTCAACTTCCTCAACCACTTTCACAAATTTCTTTTTCTTCCATTTCTTGTGTTGTTTCTTCAACTTCATCATTTTCTTGATTCTCTTTAGCCTCTTGAACTTCAACTTCACCTTTGGTCTCCTCAATTTCTTTGACTTCATCAAGATGATACTGTTCTTGATCCTCCATTAGTGTTTCTTCATAATCATACTCCTATGTTGCATACTCATCTTCTTCAAAACATTGAACCCAATACTTCTTCGCTAAAGCTCACCTTCATGTTTGGAGACAATACTCTCAAATTATTTCCAAATATGATTTGGAGATTTTGAATCTCTTACAAGCTTCCAAATCTCAGGATGAATCATCTTCTTGAGAACTCTGAGTTCCTTTTCCTCTTTCATCTCTCAAATTTTTATAGTGGCTTTTCTTCAATAACATCCCACAAATCACATGCTTTGAGATAAGAAGATAGAGAAAACTTCATTCTCTTGTAGTTAGAGAACAACATCTTTTCACACCAGAAATGCATATTTAGTGAATCTTCCATAATCACAAAGATCAAGACTTCAAGGATTGTATTTGCTCTAAAAATGAGCAATCTAGACTTCCAATAGTTTCTTATCATTAAAATTGACTGCCATTAAAAAAATCAATGTATTGTTACAATCACAAGATCTTTCAAAAATTGTTGAAAAATTTTATAATGAGCGACTATGGAAGAAAACAAAAAAAAATTATGTATCAAATGGAGTAGTAACAGACTGTTCTTTCGCGTGAGGAACTGAAGCTCCATTTGGTGGCTTAAAAGGCATTTTTTGTTGTGTTTGTTTTGTTGAAATTGGAGATAAGTTACTGTTTCTACTTTTATTTTGATGTAATGAATATTTTTATGAATTAGAAAGGTTTTTGGCCATTCATGCATATTGCTTGCATCAAAAGAGATAATCATGAATCAAACATTTATTGGTAACAACCAGAAAACCTACAACTAGTTGTAGGCAACAAAAGATGAGCAAAGGCATGAAAATCTTGCAAGGGTGCTAGTTTCCAGACCAATAACCCCCATAGATTTTTACAAGGTGGCTATTTAGTTAGTTACAATCTATTTCTAGTGCCAAAACAAGCACTGGGTAGCGCCCAGACAAGAGCAAGTTATATGTTCCAAGGAGTGCCCTTAAAATGCAAGGATATCAATCTGCTTCTGATAGTGCAGAGGATGGATTTTTGGAGGGTAACCGAATTTATGAACTCATTGCCAAATACTCTTTGATTGCTCTCTCTCTCTCTCCAAATATTATAAACAGTGGATGCAAGACATAACTTCTTCATGATGTTCAGAACTCCCTTGCCCCTCTAATGTGTTGCTGGCAACTATGTGAATTTCTACCAAGGTAGATTTTGCCATGGTGTATCACATTTTTCCAAAACAAATTTCTAGACTCTTTCTGATAGTGAACATTCAAAGAACAAGTTGTAGTGGCTCTTAGGTGCAGCTCTGCATAGAATGCAGTCTATTCCAAAGTTTTGTCCATATCTTTGGATCCCATCTTTTGTTTCCAGTCTACCTTTAATTGTTAGCCATAGAATGGAACTCATGCTAACCAGAATCATACACTACTCTATTTAACCATGTGAGTAGAATTCGGCCAACTATCATACTAGAGTGATGTACTCCTTCCATCTCCAATCAAGTGAACAAAGAGAAGTCTAGTTGTGGCTCTCATCTTCAGGATTTTCCTCCAATTGCATAAGTAAACTTTAGGTATACTCACTTCCCATATGCTCTTGCCCTTAAAGCGGTGTTCTTTAACCCATGTAGACCATATTATGCTCATCCANGGAGATTTTGAATCTCTTACAAGCTTCCAAATCTCAGGATGAATCATCTTCTTGAGAACTCTGAGTTCCTTTTCCTCTTTCATCTCTCAAATTTTTATAGTGGCTTTTCTTCAATAACATCCCACAAATCACATGCTTTGAGATAAGAAGATAGAGAAAACTTCATTCTCTTGTAGTTAGAGAACAACATCTTTTCACACCAGAAATGCATATTTAGTGAATCTTCCATAATCACAAAGATCAAGACTTCAAGGATTGTATTTGCTCTAAAAATGAGCAATCTAGACTTCCAATAGTTTCTTATCATTAAAATTGACTGCCATTAAAAAAATCAATGTATTGTTACAATCACAAGATCTTTCAAAAATTGTTGAAAAATTTTATAATGAGCGACTATGGAAGAAAACAAAAAAAAATTATGTATCAAATGGAGTAGTAACAGACTGTTCTTTCGCGTGAGGAACTGAAGCTCCATTTGGTGGCTTAAAAGGCATTTTTTGTTGTGTTTGTTTTGTTGAAATTGGAGATAAGTTACTGTTTCTACTTTTATTTTGATGTAATGAATATTTTTATGAATTAGAAAGGTTTTTGGCCATTCATGCATATTGCTTGCATCAAAAGAGATAATCATGAATCAAACATTTATTGGTAACAACCAGAAAACCTACAACTAGTTGTAGGCAACAAAAGATGAGCAAAGGCATGAAAATCTTGCAAGGGTGCTAGTTTCCAGACCAATAACCCCCATAGATTTTTACAAGGTGGCTATTTAGTTAGTTACAATCTATTTCTAGTGCCAAAACAAGCACTGGGTAGCGCCCAGACAAGAGCAAGTTATATGTTCCAAGGAGTGCCCTTAAAATGCAAGGATATCAATCTGCTTCTGATAGTGCAGAGGATGGATTTTTGGAGGGTAACCGAATTTATGAACTCATTGCCAAATACTCTTTGATTGCTCTCTCTCTCTCTCCAAATATTATAAACAGTGGATGCAAGACATAACTTCTTCATGATGTTCAGAACTCCCTTGCCCCTCTAATGTGTTGCTGGCAACTATGTGAATTTCTACCAAGGTAGATTTTGCCATGGTGTATCACATTTTTCCAAAACAAATTTCTAGACTCTTTCTGATAGTGAACATTCAAAGAACAAGTTGTAGTGGCTCTTAGGTGCAGCTCTGCATAGAATGCAGTCTATTCCAAAGTTTTGTCCATATCTTTGGATCCCATCTTTTGTTTCCAGTCTACCTTTAATTGTTAGCCATAGAATGGAACTCATGCTAACCAGAATCATACACTACTCTATTTAACCATGTGAGTAGAATTCGGCCAACTATCATACTAGAGTGATGTACTCCTTCCATCTCCAATCAAGTGAACAAAGAGAAGTCTAGTTGTGGCTCTCATCTTCAGGATTTTCCTCCAATTGCATAAGTAAACTTTAGGTATACTCACTTCCCATATGCTCTTGCCCTTAAAGCGGTGTTCTTTAACCCATGTAGACCATATTATGCTCATCCATGATAAGATGCCATAAATGTTTTCCAAGCTTGTAATCTTTAATTCTAATTCCTCCTTCTTCTTTGGCAAGCATACTACCTTCCATGATTCTTTTGTACACTTGCTCCTACTATCCACACCTGACCATAAGAAATTTCTAAGTTTCTGCTCTATGGTCTTCAATATCTTCTTGGGCAATATCAAGTGTCTTGCCCAATATATTTGAATGTTGCATACCACTAATCGAATTAGCTGTAATCTTCCAACAAAAGAAAGTAATTTATTGACCTAATATTTACTTCTTGTCTTGATTTTCTCCAGCAAACTCGCACAATCTTGTAGCTTTAGCTTAGTAGTGATGATGGGAATTCCTAAATATCTTATGGGAGGGCTATTAAGTTGGTAGCCAAAACACTCCAGAATCTATTGCGTGTGGTCTATGCTAACTCTTGATAGAAACAACTAACTCTTATCAGGATTAAACCAAAGTCTTGATAGCTCCTAGAATTTATCTACAACATTCCATACAACCTTAGCAAAGTGAGAATCACCATTAAAAAATAGGATCAGGTCATCAACAAATGCCATATGTGTAATTCCTTGTTTGCTTCACTTCCAGTGATATTGGAATTGTTGGTCAACTTGAATCTCATTCTGTAGTATTCTAGTAAACACTTCCATCACAATGAAAAAAAGATAAACGGATAAAGAGATAAGGAATCCCTTTGTCCAATATCTCTAGAGCTAGGAAAGTAATTAACTAATTTCCTATTAGTGCTTATAGACAACTTATGAGTGGTTATACATGCTTGAATCCATTGAACCAATAGAGGGAGGAAATTAAAAGCTATCAAAATTTTATTGTTTTGTGTGTTTTTGGTGATGATATAACTGTAATATACCAAACAAGAGGTTTTGAGTTTTAAACCATATGTAATGCATGAGTTACTACTAGTTATGTATACTACAATAATGTACATGATTCTAAACCAATAATTTTTTTTTCGGTAAGCAAGTAATTTCAGTAACTAAAAAGAAAAACATGAACACCATATGTTCTATGGATGCTTACAAAAATATTGTTGAAAAATAAACTTATTTTAGAGTTTATTTTATTATTAAAGTGTGTTAAGTTGCTGTGTGATGGCGGGCAAGGAATATATAAGCAGTGGAAGACAATAGTATTAGTGGGTGTTAATTGCCTAAGTAATGGTGTCTTAATATTTTAGGAGTTAAAAGAATTAGTGGGTGTAGTGGTATGCGAATGTAATGTTAGGAGTTATATGTATGACCTATATAAGTAGGACACATAGTCTAGTGTTAATATTTTAGGAGTTACAAGAGTTAGTAGATGTAGTGGTTGGTGAATATAATGTTAGGAGTTATATGTATGACCTATATAAATAGGACATATAGTCTAGTGTTAAAAGCAAGTAGAGTTGACTATAAGTTGAAGAGTTCAACTTGACTGTGTAATTATAATCAACTTGTATATAAATTATTATTTTTTTGAGTATTCATATCTTTTGTTAGATCATGTTTTGTAATTGTCTAATTTTATGGACTCCATTATAAAATCTCAATCATTTCCATGGTCATGATGCTATCAAGTTCAAGATTCGAAAATGACATTGAAGAGAGGAGATCAAACATCAAAGCTAAATCATTCAACCTCCGTATGCACCTTAATGCTTAAGACAAAGGTAATGGTATAGAAACCTAAGATAAACCCTTAGTTATTTTAACCTATGATGATTATTAGAATACAAATGGAATTGGAAGTGATCTAATTATAACTCCTAGATGATTTTCAAAGAAAAGTTGTTCTAAACTATTTTTTTATTTTGAAAATATAATTTGATTTGCAATTGAACTCCTCTTTGAGCAACACTCTTTAGTGCTCAAGAGGACAAGTTTTTACATGATTTTTGGCTTAAAAAATCGATAGGGACTACCCTATGTTCACTAACATTCGCTAGAGCGGTCTTTGGATGACTTAGGATAAAAGGAAATAGGACATGGGGGATCGGCACAAGGCTCGCTCTATGAACTCGCTTGAGCAGTCTTCGTGGTTGCTCAAGTGGTGCCCATAGTTGCTCGAGTGGTGCCCATGGTTTTTTGAGTAGTTTGTTCCTTGGATGATTTGAGATGTTGTTTTTCACTCTAGTGCCAACTGCCCTCTCACCGATTGAGTGGTCATTCACAAATCTGAGTTTTCTAATTTACTAAGATTACCCTTATTCCAAAACCTATAAATAGGGAGAGTCTTTCCTACACTTAGATCAAGCCTTAAGAGATTATTTTGAAGAGAGAAATCTATCTTTCAAACTTAAGAACTTCCACCATAACCTAGATGCCTAAGTTCCAAAATCTACCACTAGTGATTCTTTCCATCCTTATAACTTTGAGTAGAAGAGTTTCTTAGTGAACAAACCTATTGGTGTGTGCATACTGAGCTTTCTTGGCGTGCCTATAATCGCTTGAGACCTAGAAGAACTGTGCGGTGAGGAGATCTGAGTGAACATAAACCAGACGTTGAAGAGGGAGTTTCAGTGGAGGGACATAGCAAGAAAAGAAGCACTTGGCCATGGGTATGGGTAGAGGTATAAGACTTGAGTACTTATATATTGACTTGTCACATAGTGGATTAGACTTTAGTGAACCCTTTGTGGTTCCCCGCCATTTTTCCCAAGGAGGGTTTTCACATCAATAAATTGCTAGTTTCTCTTATTCTTACACTTGCATTTGTTAGCACACAGGCATAGTATGTTTGGTGTTTTGATTGTTTGATATTATATCATCCATAGTTGTGCCATTGGGCTTGTGGGTTTGTTGGGATTGTAGTGAGGTTGATTAACAGTGGATTAATTACAAAATTAATTAAAATCAATCATCATGGTTAAAGGTGGTTATGGTGATTAAAGGGGTTCTCACATTCATTGTTTCATATTTACAAGAAAAGATAATTGTGGTACATATAGATTTTAATTTGTATTGAATTTGGGCTAAAATTGAAAGAGCTATTCAATCCCCCCTCTAAGTTAAGTATCTTGGTCTTCACATGTATAATGGTGGGTGAAGATCCATATTGGGTTCCCCCCTCTTAGAACAACAATTGGTATAAGAGTGTGGTTGCCCTGAGAGAATAAGACACTAAGTAGGCATATCTTGTGTTTGCTTGCTTTCCAAGTAGTTTACCTCTAAGAGATCCATTATTACTACAAGTTAGTTTTGAATGGAGTCTTAGAAGGAAGGAGGATTAATTGCAAGACCGTCTCTCTTTAATGGTTTTAACTTTGCATATTGGAAAGCTTGCATAAGAGCCTTTATAAAATCAACTGATTAGAGAGTATGATTAAGTGTGCAAGAGGGTTGGAGCCCTCTCACCACCACCACGCAAGTTGAAAGTGGTGAAGTGGTGGTTGAAGTGAAATCCCCAATGGTTGGTCGAAGATCGAGATCGAATCGGTGGGATGCAACTCAAAAGGCTTAAATGCGATATTCAATAATGTGACACCTAATGAGTTCCTAAGGATCGCTAATTGCAAGACTTCAAAGGAGGCATGGGATATTCTTGTGGTTTCACATGAAGGAACTACAATGGTCAAGATATACTGTCTTCAAAGGTATACCTTACAATTTAAGATGTTAAGGATCCAATAGGAAGAAACTTTTGCTGACTTTTATGCTAAGTTATGTGATATTGTTAATTCTTTTTTTGTCTTAGGTACCAAAATTGAGGATGCCGCAATTAAGTGGAAAATCTTGAGATCTCTACTGGATAGATTTCATGCTAAGGTGACCTCGCTCGAGACAAGTGTCAACTTGTCCATAGTATCGGTCTAAGACCTTGATGGGTCAATTTTGAATTCGAGATGAACCTTCTTCCACCCAAAATAAGTGAAGGGTGCTGCATTAAATTCTAAATTGAAGAAGGAGGTAAATTTCTGTGACCTCGGTTAGGAGAAGAGGATATAGCCTATCTTGCTCAAAAATTCAACAAATATTCCAAGGCTGGTGGTGTTAAGTCCTCAAGGTCAAAAGAAAATCTAAGTAGACCTAGATCTCCTAGAACAGGGAAAGAAAGTAGGGGTAGATCATCTCGACATGAGTATAAAAAAGGGTAAGGTCTCCAATGCTATGAGTGTCATGGGTTTGGACACGTAGTTGGGGAACGTCCTAGTGCTAAGAAGAAGGAAATGCCCAAGGAGAAGAGAAGAGCCTTAAAGGACAAAAAGAGTGAGTCCACAATGAATGTTGACTCCTCTTCATCAAGTGATGACAAAAACTTCATGTCATTTGTAGATTCACACTTTTCCTCCTCTCTCTTTCTTTCTCCCCCCTTACCCCACACACAAAAAACTTTCCTAAATGAAGATGAGGAAGTTAGGTGTAGTCCAAGTATGGACGTAGATGAAGTCACTACTAGTGAGGATGAGACCAAGAGTGTTGAAGACCTCCAAGATGCTTATAATGAATTGTTCAAGGAGTGTCTAAAACAAAATGAGAAGTTGCTTTCATTGCGCACGAGGCTCAAAACGAGTGAAGATGAAAAGAAAACACTTCATGTGGACTTAGTTAAGTCCAAGTAGGGGTGTCCACCCTACCTTACAATAGGAAATATGGTCTTCCGTCTTCCTACTCGATACTTTGCAGAAGAATTTTTTCTTGGCCTATGATGAGTGCATAATATTGCATATTTAACGGCCTCATTACATGAATTTTAACTTAACTTTGTATTAAATTACTTAGAGTTAGTCGAAGTTGTGAATAATGTGAAAATGTTGGGGTTGCAAGTAATAATAGCGTAAATGATGGATTTTGGAACCCTACAACTAAGTGTGGATAAGTGGTGAAGAGATAGACACATCACATGAGAATTGGGAGGCTTGGAAGGTAAAAAAACCAAGAAAAATGCAATTTGGATGAAAACCTTATGAAAGGTTTGGCCATACACCTTCCAGAAGGTTTAGCCCACTATTTTCCCAATTTTTGACACAATACCTCTATGTTTTCCATTTTTTACTATGATCCATTTTGGATTTGAAAAAGTGCAAAACATGAAAATTTTAGATCTAGATGTCTTCTATATTGTGTAAAACTATCAGCTCAATCAGACGGTTGGATCAAAAGTTATCACAATTTTATGAAAATTGGTCTTGAGTTGGCACCTTCTGGTGGACACTACGGAAGGTTTAGCCTACTGGAATGAACCTTCTAGAAGGTTTGTATTGACCTTCCAGAAGATTTTGCCCAAAATGCCCAGAAAGTGTACAACTCATGCTCCACTTGCTTGGGGTCCCACCTATGATTCTCCCACTTGTCCCCTGACATCCCTTACACATCTACATGCCTCCCCACACCCATACTTGGACTTTGGAGGCTCAAGTATTAATGAGTAGGAGAGAGAAGAGGCAAGCCTAGAAAGTGCAGGCTAGGCCTGTCCTAACCTGCCCAATGCCATCAACTCAGCCTCCTATGGATGGGAGGCCTTTCACACAACTAGGGGGACCTCTATGGACGAAATTACAGAGGTCTTACACCATAAATTCAGCTACACACTCACATTGGAAGGAGAGGCTACCTAAGCTTAGAAAGGTCAAGGAAAAAGATGAAGTTTTACATAGAAAATGTTAGATTTTTCCATTTCTTCCACTCTTTTCACTTGTAATCTTCAGTAAGACTTTTGTAAAATTCATTTATTACTTTTGATGTCATTTATTTCAAGTGCTTTGCAAGTTTAGTTGAGTATCTTAGTTTCTACCATTGTTGTGTTAAGTTTTCTTCATTTCAAGCTTCGAAAATGGGTATTGAATATTTTTCTTCATAGTTTAAGATCTCTTGCACTAAGTTTCAATCTTCATTTCTCCTTTATGTCTCTTTACATTATTCATGTCTTTCATTTGTTCATGAGTAGCTGGACTTTAAGTTGGCTAATCCTAGGGAGAATTCCTCTTGGGTGTGCTAAATCAACTCTTTTTCATTCCTCCTCGTAGTGTATGATGACTTTGTTTGAATATGATGAGTGTGGACGTGGTTGTGAGCTCTTGATACACCGTAGACTTGTCACAGGGTATGCTTGAATCCTCACCTCTATTTTGGTCCTGCGCTTCCTACGAATCAGTTGAACATCTAGTCACCATTGGAGGAAGGTTTTGAGTTGATTTGATATTCCCATTGGAATGACCCCTTCAGATTAGCCAACACTTGTTCCATTTCATTTTTAGCAAAAACACAATTCACCAAAACACCAAACTCAAAAGATTTTTACACTTTCCTTTTTCACCAAAATCACCTTCAACAAAACTCCCTTCCTTCCCTGAGGAGACGACCTTGGAATACCCATTCCAAGTAAAACACAACATTGCAAAATTCTCTCTACACTTGGGGAACAATTTTGCACACACACACATTTAGTTCTTCACACCTATTTTCCCTATTCTTGCATCGAACCCGAGTGAGAGTGACACTCACCTACACACATAAGCCATATATGACTTGATTCACTATGTGTACACCCAAGTTTAGGCGGTCAAGTTGTAGTAATAATCCGGTTAAGTTCGGAGTCGAATCCACAGGGAACTATGATTAGTGTTTTGAAGTAACAGTGATAGAGACCAAGTAGTTGGAAACCTTGAGAGTTTGAAATTATGGGATTTCCTGAATAGAATATAAGATTCTTTCCAAGAGTTGTCTAGACAAAATATAAGATAAATTCAAATGTAAACAATCACCCTTTAGTTTGAGGATCATAACATGTAGTTAATCATCTGATTTATTATACTTGTGCTTTATAACTCAATTAACTCCCGTGTCAACAGAAAGTTAATCGAAAGATAAAGATGGACTGTGAAAATTAAGCACATGGTTTCGATGCCTTTCTAGAAGTTTACGAGAATTGTCTGTGCCGAGACTCAACCCTTCTACAAATAAGCAAATGTTTCTACAAGGCTTCCAACTATGACATTAATGTTCTATTCTTTAGATAAAACACAATAATGGTAAAGATTGAAATGTTTTCATGAAGATCTAGCCGAGGTACTTTCCTTGAACCAATGGGTCTTTCTATGCAAGAGTCATCTGTGTCATAGAAAGAACCCACGGTTATACAAAGTACCTTTACTTTGCTAGATGCATTCAATCATTTAATGAGAAAGTGGAATATAAAGCATTAAAGCATAAAGGAGATGCACAAATATAACTTCTGGATAATTTATATATATTCATCACCTCTTACTAAAGAGTGAATGAGAAAATATTCACTCTTCATGGCTTGGGTAAAGCTAGAAAAGTGAGTAATGCTCATCCCTTAACGTAGAGAACTTACAAGATAAAGTACAATAAACGAGGAGCCGATCTTCGACGAAGAATGAGTGAATCACATTCTACCCTTCACGGCTTTGGTAAAGCTCTAGAAAAGTGGAAGAGTTTCACTCCTCTAAGAAAGAAGGAAGCTCAGGCAATGGAAGTGAAAGACAACAACCAAAAGAGGATCTATCTCCCTTGATACAAGTAAATATAAGACTAAGTCTAAAACTAAGTCTATAAGTAGGAGTCTAAGACTCCATCTAGCTCTTGACTAGTTCTTGGTGTAGTCCAAGCCATACAAACTAAGTTCTAGTCTTTTACAAGAACACTCCTTTTCAAAGGCTCCCCCAAGGGTAGTATTTATAGGCAAGGAGGAGTAAGGGGAGACAAGAGAGTGTGAAGGAATAGTGTATGCCACCTAAGTCCAAGTGAAAAGCCAACTACTCTATAGCCTGCCTGTGGAGAATGTTCGAACGTGAGTTGGCGTTCGAACGTTGTCTCTATTTTTACTTTATGGGCATTCAAACTTTGTTTGGCATTTGAACGTTGTCTCCTGTCTTTGCTTTATGGGCATTCGAATGCCAGGTGGGGTCTGACCTTCTCACTCAAGTGGCATGTGGTCTTCTGTGGAAACCTATTTCCACACTCCATGCACATTTTGGTACTTTGCACTCAGTAGTCTGGTCTTCAATCAACTCAAGTGGACAATCGAACATGAGTTGGCATTCGAACGTGGTACTCAAGTACCTCAGGGTCTTCCTTCTTAACTACAACACGTCATGTCTCAGCAGTCTGATCTTCAATCAACTCAAGTGGGCGTTCGAACATGAGTTGGCGTTCGAACGTTCTTGGCTTGGTCCAAGCTTTTCTAATTTTTTTTTCAGAATATGTTGGTGTTACATGAAAGTTTGATACTCATTGACTTTAGTCCCTTTTACAATTTATGGCTTGAAATGTCATCATTTAAACTCAATCAAAATATAATTAGTCTTAAAAGAGCATAGTAATATGCTAATTTTAACCACTAATCAATATACACATTGAGGGTTCATGAGCGGAGATTAGGAATGACGCAGAAACGAACCAAGCATTTTTGGCGCCGTTGCTGGGGACGGTTAAGCATCAAGTTCGAAGGTGATTTTTGATGGCATAGGTAAGTCTTGTGATTTTTATCATGGGCCAAGGTATCTCATCTTATTTGTAAATAGTTCGTTGTAGTTTGTGTTTTGTATTATGTTTCCTAATTTTTATGATGATGTGTCAAACGCCCCATATTTTAAAAATGTGTGTGAGATTTGTAATGAGTATGGGCACATCACTAGTGAGTGCTCATTAAATTATACGGTTCAAGACTTTGCATTCAAAGGTTCAAATTCTATTTTGGCTTTCGAAAATTTTTACCCTGACCATTATGTTGCAACAAGTTATCCAAGTTATGGTTGGGAGAATGAACCTTATAATTTTTCATCCGATCTAACACCACCAAATGAATTTTGCCATTATCCAACATATGAGGACTCAACCAAACAAAAATTGGAAAATACTCTTTGCGATTTTATGTTATACCAAATGCAATTCAATGCCCAAATAGTCCAAGACCTCAATGCGTTGACTAATGCTATAATTACTATGCCTGAAGAACAAAATCTTGAGCATAGTCAATGTATTGAGGATGATCATCTCAATGGAATGCATATTGATGTTGACTCTCCCACCACTCTAGATTGTGAAAAATTTGATGAAGTTATTATCTCATATGAGGCTAATAAGCCAAGGTCATTTTGCCATCAAAGAGTGGTGTTGAGGTACACAATTTTCAACTTCTAGAGGGCATTGAAATAGAGTCAAGTGTAGAAATTTATAAAGAGAAATTGTATACTCCATTTTTGGAATTGCATAAGCTTTCCTACATCTCTATTTGGTTGAGGTTTTTGAATTATTATCCTTTGTATTGTTGGATAGATTGGTTAGGAAGGGCATTTATACAACAAAAAAAAATTAAAATCAAAAAAATCAGTAGGCGCAAGCTCATATTTGAATTGAAGCCGGATTGACATAAGTCATTTTTGTTTTGTTTTCATGTACATAGTAGTTAGACTTATTTTATGCTTAATGGTTCAAGTTGGGGGGTCACCATAAGGTGCACCATTTACATGTTCCACCACTTTTTGTATAAAATAGTTGGAAATGTGAAAATTTTGAAAATTTTGGACATTTTTTGTGGAAAATATCTAATAATGAATTATATTCCCCTATCCTAATTGTTATGGGATTTGTGATTGGTTGATCTTCATTATGAACTTTGAACACATGAGTATATCATAGAAGTTTATCTTATGCCTGAGTGTCACATGTGTTTTCTTTCGAACTCAACCATAGTGCACCTTGAATATGTAATTTTGACAATTTACGGATTGAGTTCACATTTTAGTGCTTGACATGAATAGTGGAGATGAGTAAGAACTCATGTGAGCTTTAGTGTCAATCCTTGTTGGAGGGAATTTACATTTACTCAAGGAACAAATTTTCAATTTCCAAATTTGTTCAATAATCTCATTATGCTTGTTTTGGCTAGGTGCATTTGGGTAGTTGATTGACTTTGTCTTGATATGTACAATGCACCCCTATGCCTATCTAGAAATGATCTTAGGCCGTCCTTGATTTACTTTGAGCATTAGCCTTGTTCTTGTGAAATTATCCCTAGTGTCATGTTTGAACCTAATTATAAATTCATTTTTGTATCCCATATTTGACCAAACCAGTGCAAAATGATAAAAATTCACCACAGCTTGGTTGTTCCTAAAGCTGAATATGAATGATCCTAAAAGAGAAGGAATTGTCGTGTGAAAACCTAAAAAAGGGATGAATGATGTGGAATTCAAATGTTGAATGGGAAAAGAATGAAAAGTCCAAGAAGAAGGAGAGAAAAAGGGGATGAAAGAAGAAAAGAATGAAAATATTAAGGAAAAAAGAAAGAAAGAGAAACAAAGAGTGAAGTGATGGTGTTAGCCTAGAAATCCCATAAAAAGGGATATCTTTTTGAAATAAAGGTCATTCACTCAGAACAACTCTCTTTGTTATCCTCTATTCTTCGTTTCACTTACTTCATTATCACCCCAAGGCCTCATTACAACCCTTGAAAGTCCTCAATGATCTAGATAAAGCATGGAGAAAGCATACTTTCAAAGAAAAACATAAGTTAATTTTGCTATCTAATGACCTAGCATTCTTTTCATAAGATTATGTCAAGGTTGTTTCATTTTTATGCATGTACTTCATTTTTGGATTATATGTGAGCATACTTTATTTTGTACACATGATTCTATCTCACATATACGCATGGATAGCATGCTCGGATAAGCATTGAGTTATTCATTTTTTAGGGAAACCCTTGGTGAGTTTTGCATCAAAGCTGAATTTGGATAGCTAATTGAATGTGGATTTTATTGAGTAAATGCTTAAATTATATATTCATTTCACACACACATGATTTTTGAAAGGAAATGTGTAGGTGGATACTCTAGAATAACATTTAAAGCTATGATGTGATTCATGTGTGATTAGTTCGGGTGTTTTGGACAAGGTTATTCTTGACATCCCAGTGCTAGTAAGGATAAGAGCATATGTTTTAAATGTTGGATACAAGTAAAAGAATTTTGCAGGTACCTTCACTGAAAACCTTCACGAGACAAAACTCGTCCACTAGGGATCACCTAGGGGTTTAAAGGCTTGTTGCATATGCTAAATAGAATAGTGGAATTAGTATAGGTTTATATTTGTTTGCCTAATTTTTACATTTAGTTTGCTAGGGACAAGCAAAACTTAAGTTGGGGGGTTGATGAGCGCATAATATTGCATATTTAACGGCCTCATTACATGCATTTTAGCTTAACTTTGCATTTAATTACTTAGATTTAGTCGAAGTTGTGAACAATGTGAAAATTTTGTGGTTGCAGGTAATTATAGCGTAAATCCTAGATTTTAGAACCCTGCAATTAAGTGTGGATGAGTGGTGAAGAGATGGACACATCACATGAGGATTGGAAGGATTGGGAGGTTTGGAAGGTGAAGAAACCAAGAAAAATACAATTTGGATGAAAATCTTCCGGAAGGTTTAGCCCACTATTTTCCATATTTTTGATGCAGTACCTCTATTTTTCCCATTGTTTATCATGATCCACTTTGAATCTGTAAAAGTACAAAACACGAAAGTTTTAGACCTTGATGTCTTCTATATTGTTTCAAAATTTCAGCTCAATAGGATAGCTGGATCAAAAGTTATGACAATGTTACAAAAACTGGTTTTGAGCTAGCACCTTCTGGAAAACCTTCCGGAAGGATTAACCTACGGGAATGAACCTTCCAGAAGGTTTTGCCTAGAATGCCCAAAAAACCTGCAACTCATGCTCCACTTGCTTGGGGTCCCACTTATGATTCTCCCACTTGTCCCTTGACATCCCTTACACATCTATATGCCTCCCCACACCCATGCTTGGACTTTGGAGGCTCAAACATTAATAAGGATAGAGAAGAGGCAAGCCTGGGAAGTGTAGGCTAGGCCTGTCCTAGCCTGCCCAATGCCATCAACTCAGTCTCCTATGGATGGGTGGCCTTTCACACACCTAGGGGGACCTCCATGGACAAAATTATAGAGGTCTTACACCATAAATTCAACTACACACTCACATTGGAGGGGGAGGCTACCTAAAGCTTAGAAAGCTCAAGGAAGAAAATGAAGTTTTACATAGACAAGTTTAGATTTTTGCATTTCTTTCACTCATTTCACTTGTAATCTTCATTAAGACTTTTGTAAGCTTCATTTATTACTTTTATTGTCATATATTTCAAGTACTTTCCATGTTTAGTTGAGTATCTTAGTTTCCACCATTGTTGTGTTAAGTTTTCTTCATTTCAAGCTTCTAAAATAGGTATTGAATATTTTTCTTCATAGTTTAAGATTTCTTGCATTAAGTTAAGTTCCAATCTTCATTTCTCCATTATGTCTCTTTACATATTCATGAGTAACTAGACTTTAAGTTGGCTAATCCTAGGGAAAATTCCTTTTCGGTGTGCTAAATCAACTCTATTTCATTCCTCCTCGTAGTGTACGATGACTCGATTTGACTGGGTTGAGTGTGGACATGGTTGTGAGCTCTTGATAAACCGTAGACTTGTCACGGGGTATGCTTAAATCCTCACCTCCATTTTGGTCCCCGCGATTCCTATGAATCAATTGAACATCTAGGCACCATTGGAGGAAGGTTTTGAGTTGATTTGGCATTCCCATTGGAATGACCCCTTTGGGTTAGCCAACACTTATTCCATTTCATTTTTAGCAAAAGCACAATTCAACAAAGATTTTTACACTTTCCATTTTCACCAAAATCACCTTCAACATAACTCCCTTCCTTCCATGAGGAGACGACCTTAGAATACCCATTCCAAGTAAAATAGGACATTGCAAGATTCACTCTACACTTGGGGGGCAATTTGGCACACACACACATTTAATTAATTCACACCCATTTTCCCTATTCTTTCATCGAACCTGAGTGAGAGTGACACTCACCCACACACATATGCCATAGACACATTGAGGGTTCATGAGCAGAGATTAGGAACGACGGGAAAACCAACCAATCATTTTTGATTTTTTTCATTACTTGCACTGAACTCGAGTGAGAGTGACACTCACTCACTTAAATAACTCATATGCACATCGAGGGTTCTTGTGTGGATAATTGGGAATACAATAGAAAAACTCAAGCATTTTTGGTGTCGTTGCCGGGGAGGGCAAGCATTGAATTGAGAAGGTGATTTTTGAACAACGGAGGTAAGTCCCATGATGTTCAATATGGGCTGAGGTACGTTGCTCCTTGATATACTTTTGTTGTTTACATTTTCATTTGTAGATAGTTTGTTGTATATGGCGACAGGACAAACAAAGCCGATTGGTTAGACAACACTTAGGTCCCAACATGAACATTGACCAAGACCCACCCGAGGATGCGGTTGATAATTTTTAAAATGTAGAAGCCAATCTGAACATTCAAAGGGGTGGGGGAGCACAAGAACCTAGAATGCCTAATCCATGAATGCAATTTTCCCCTCCTATGAATGAAGGGAACAACATCCAACTTGATCCTTTGGCACGGTCAATTCAGCCAACCCATAGCACCACCCCCTCGTGCATTCTCTTAACGGTCCAAGCTCATGCCTTCCTATTGAATGAGGAATGCTGCAACTACTCCCTACATTCCAAGGAATTAAATAGGAGAATCCTTACTTGCACATCAAAGAATTCGAGGATATAGTTGCAACCTTCAACGCTAACTATGCTATGAAAGACATAGCTCGTTTGAAATTGTTTCCCTTTTTCCTTACGGACAAAGCCAAAACATGGTTGAATTACTTGCGGCCTCGATCCATCACATCTTGGGCTCAAATGTTTTCTGAGTTTTTGAATAAATTTTTTTCGGTGCATAGAACCACCACTTTAAAAAAGAAAATTCAAAACTTTTTGGAAATGCCCAATGAGAAATTCTATCACTGTTGGGATCGCTACAAGGAATTGCTCCAATCTGTACCACATCATGGTTTTGAATCATGGCAATTGGTAAGTTTCTTCTATAAAGGAATCACACAAGGCCACAGACAATTCATTGACATGATGTATAATGGCGAGTTCTTAAACAAAGACCTTGACGAGGCCCTAGACTACTTTAGTACATTGGCTCAAAATGCACAATCTTGGGCTATCACAGATCCCACCGATGTACTGAGGTCTTCTACTCAGGGTTGTAATCAAACAATAGGGGGAAGGATGTATGATTTAAGAGACAGGGAATACTTGCTTTCCAAAATTTCTAAGTTGTCTAGGAAAGTTGAGAGTCTTGAGGTAAATCAGAGGCATGAGGTGTCACATATTTCAAAGATCGAGGAGTCTTGCTCGATTTGTGAGAATATGGAGTATTTCATATCAGAGTGCCCTAACATTCTGACACTTAAGGGAGTGTACCACGAGCAAGTCAATGTCTTTAACCAAACAAGGCAATCATTCTCTTCGCACTCAAACACTTACAATTCGGGTTAGAGTAATCACCCGAACTTTAGTTGGAGAAATGAAAATCCCACTACTCATGGGTCTAATTCTTATACAACTTCCGTGCCCCTTAAGTAAGGTCATTACTAAAGTCAAGGGCAAGCGTTTAGCCCTCAATACCCCTGGTCTAGTCCGCAAGGGTATTCACAAAACCCGCCTCCACAGAATTTCTCCCAAGGTCCACCTCCACAAAATTTTAATCAACAAGGACAATCCAACCCATCCACATACCAACCTCTTCACAAAAGGAGTTTAGAGGATGTGGTCTATTACTTCATTCAAAGCCAGACTACCTTAAATCAAAACCAGACTACTATCAACAATCAAAGTGTCGCACCTTTTAATGACATTCGGGCCCAACTCACAAAGTTGACAAATTCAATGGGGACATCACAACATGTGCACTGTGTGTTTGATGTTTTGATCATGTCATCCATAGTTGTACAATTGGGTTTGTGGGTTTATTGGGATCGCCATGAGGTTGATTGAGAGTGAATTAATTAAAATCAATCATCTTGGTTAAAGGTGGTTGTGGTGATTAACGGGGTTCTTACATTCATTGCTTCATATTTGTGAAATGAAGTAATTGTGGAAGATATAGGTTTTAATTTGCATTAAATTAGAGCTAAAATTGAAAAGCCTATTCACTACCTCTAGGTTAATTGTCTTGGTCTCCACGTGTATAATCGTAAGGGAAGATCCATATCGGGTTCCTTCTCCCGAAACAACGTCCTCATCTACTTTCTTCCATTTTATTTCTAGTTCCCTTGACTCCATCAAAGTGATATTAGAGCGATTTTCTAATGGGAGTAATTCTAACAAATTGGTATTAGAGCCAGCTTTATGATCTTGGAAGTCTACTTAACTCTCTATCAGAGCCAACTTTATGATCCTGAAAGTATAAATAGATCACTTTTAGATGCAATATGATCCTTGAAGTCTTGATAGATCATCGCGATTATATATGACAATCATGAAAGATTCACAAAATATGTGTTTTTGAGGTGAAAATGTGATGTTTTCTAATTACAAGTGAATGAAAATTACTCTTCCTTCTTATATCAAATCATGTGATTTAGGTGATGTGATAGAAGAAAAGTTAAGGAGTGGCTTGCCTAGAAGAATTCAAGAGAAGAAAGAGGAAAAAACACTCGAAATTCTGAAAAATGTGATTCATCCTGAGAATTGGAAGCATCTGGGAGATTTAAGATCTTCACAACATGTTTGAAAGATGATAGAGAGTGAAGTATCCAAACACGAAGGTAATTTTTTACCCAAAGAATATTGAGTTCAATGCTTTGAAGAAGTTGAGTTTATAAAAGAAGAGTATGATTTTAAAAACACACTAATGGAGGATAAAAAAGAACATCATCTTGATAAAGTGAAAGAAGTTGAAAAAAGTTCAAGTTCAAGTTCAAGAGACTAGAGAGGATGAATAAAATGATTAAGTTGAAGAAACAACTCAAGAAATGAAAAAAAATAAGTTTGTGAAGAAGTTGAAACAAAAATACAAGAAATTGATGAAATCAATGATCCTTATGTGGGTAAGGATATTTTAGATGGACCTTATGAAGTAAGCTTGAAAGATATTTTTCCAACCCAACATCAAAGTGAAGATCATCTTGTCAAAATTTTTTAGAATCATGTTCAAGGTAACAAATTTCTTGAAAATTGTAATAATTGTTACTTATAACTTGGTGTAGAGAATGTTCTAAGTGACACATATTTGGTGAATATGAAACAATTTTTTGATCCAAGAGAGTTAGCACAAGCCAAATTTAATAAGTTTGATCAAAAAGAAGATCAATGCACAAGGGCAAAGAAGAAAATTGACAAAATAAAGAAAATGTGTAAGTGTAAGAAATTTCATCATAAGTTCTATACCACAATGGAGATGACCTTGAAGATCTTACCTATTGAAGGAGGTGGCTCTCAAGTTTATGAAGTTTTCAATAATTCCATGAAACACCTCAATCATTATGTGATTTGCAAAATAAGGACTTGGAAGTGTAAAATCAAATTTAAGGGGGATTGTTGGAAAATAAACTTGTTTTAGAGTTTATTATATTATTAAGGTGTGTTAAGTTTGTGTGGGCAAGGAATATCGAAGTATTGTAAGACAATAGTATTGGTGGGTGTTAGTTCCCTAAATAATGGTGTGTCTTAATATTTTAGGAGTTACAAGAGTTAGTGAGTGTAATGGTGTCCGAATGTAATGTTAGGAGTTATATGTATTACTTATATAAATAGAACATATAGTCTATTATTAAAAGCAAGTAAAGGTGAGTAGAAGTTGAAGAATCCAAATTGAGTCAAAAATGATATCATAGCGATTTTTTAATTGATGTAATTCAAACAAATACATACAATCGAAAAACAATGCAAACGTGAATAGGATAGAATCACAAATCATCTATTTCTATTGAAGATGATCTGTCATCCCCAAAATACATGCGCTATAAACAATTATGAACTTCCCAAAAGAAGCAACACAAATGGGATAGAACATTCATGTGCAGCAAGCGCCTTCAACTAGAAATTAGAGCATAAAACTCGAGCATGATGGACCAAATGTAGCTAATAGACAGGAAAAAAGCACACTCAGGCAGTAACCAGAGCACATAAAGTATAGAATGATGACCCACATAAAAGTAGCAATCCAGCATAGGAACGTAAGTCAAGCAACAACCCCACTGACACAAATAATTCTCAAGGAGGGTCAAACAACTAATTAGGTATTCCCCATTGTTTCTGCAACAATAAATTAGCAGTGGTTTTTTTGGATCCTGTACTCAAATTTAGTTTGCATTTAATACTATCTACAATGTCTCTAAAAATTGTCCCAGCATCCTTATAAGCATTTCTAACAATTCTGGCATTCCTTTCTCTCCATATAGTATACACTATAGTATAGAGAATAATCTTGCCTATCAATTTCCTCAATCCTTTCCCCTTCAAATTATTAGATAACCATTTGATGGAGAGCCATATTCTGTTGGTAGAACTACACTTATAAAAAAGATGGCTATGGGTCTCAGTGACTTCATTGTAGAAAGGACATGTACAGTGACCCATTTGAAGGATTCTATAGGAGATTATCTTATCTTGTGCTGTCAACCCCACCTTAATTGTCAACCCCAAAATGAAGCTATATTTTGAGACACCTCCTAAAAACCAAACAACACAGGCCTAATTCTGCGCTTGCCCTTTATGCCTTATTTGTTGAAAGAGGATGATTATTTGGTTATTTATGTTGGAAGAATTTTTGGAAGAGGGACAAGTGCTAAGACAAGAGTGGGGAAGTACTTTGTATTACACTTAAACACAAACTTTTTGGGCATAGTACAAAATGACTTAGAACCCATCCATATTTATACTAATCATGGAAGGTTCTAGATTTCTTTACAAGATAATAGTTAAGTAGGTTCCAGATTTTTACATATTTGACAAATATCTAGAATATTTCTTAAGGCTTTTCTAGACATTTTCTAGAATCTAAGTATACTAGAACTCTTCAGGAAGTTACATACATCTCCTTCCAAAATATCTTATATTTTGGGATTTTTGTATTAGCCTTGTATTGGGCTTCATCTATTGATTTCCCTCGGGCTTTATTTTTTGAACCAAATCAAGTTTATACTTAATTATTACCCCCCCCCCCCAAGCGGAACTAGAGCCAAATGTAAGGGATGGAGAGGGTTTCCATTGGACAATATCCTCATGGTCAAGTATTGGTGTCATTCCTGGAGGTATTGTTCTTTCTAGTTCCTGAATTTAAAAGCTAGCAACTCTAT
>CAUOFW020000001.1:1045257-1237270 GCA_963454935.2 Ilex paraguariensis
GGTATTAACATTAAACTAGTTCCAGAAAATGGCGATTTGCACAATATTTTTGTTTCATCCTTGATAAATGTGATGTGTGCAATTATTGTTACATTGGATAGTCGCGTGTAAGTACAAAGGTAGCTTAAGTGATAATAAGGACGAACCCTAAATTTAGATGTTCTGAGTTTAAATCTTGACAATTTCTTAGAACCAGATTATGAAGGACATATCTCTCATTAATACCTTAATTCTGGCGTTGATTTCTGTTGAAGTACACGTAAGCTAACCTGAATACTCTGACAATTAAAAAAAATAAATAATCACATCATGATTAAAAACGTTCTTCCTCTAGGCATGGCAATCCTAGAACGTGAAACTAACACGAACCCTACATGGATTTAACGAGTTTTGGTGTAGACTTAACGGGGTTCGGATAATCAATAGGTTAACTCGACAAATCTGTTAAATAAATGAATCAATTTTATGTTTCAACTCGTTTAATCCATTAACAGTGACACTATAAATTCTCAAAAAAATAGATCTTTCTGCCTCTACCTCATCTCAAGAATTGACATTCGTTGTTATGCACACATTTTTTTGTTCAGTCATGATTTATTGTTATAATAAATAGGTAAAATATATATAATATGTGGTAAGTTGATGTGTGAACTCAAAAAATTTAACCTATTCTCTTATTTACTGAGTGATACATCGGATGTGCCGGGTAAGTCGTCTAATAAATGAGTCGTATATGAGTGTAATAATTTGACCCATTTATATAAACAAATAAGATATAAATTGAAATTTTTTTAATACAAATCTATTTCATCGATACAAAACAATTTCACCAGACACGATTGTATTTATTTGTATTAATTTAATAGCCTTTCTAGTGTCACTGAACACCACAGTAAAGACCAGCACTTCAGTATGGATAATGTGTAATCTTAATTTTGTCGAGCCACTGATTGGTTGCCCCTGCCACGCTCGCCCAAGATTCCACAATATGATTGGTTCGAAAGTCTCTGTTTCAATATCATGCCACTTGGCTTAGCATTCATTTCCACCAGATGTAATAACCTGAAGACCACTTTATTACCCACCTCGGTGCATTCAAAATCCCTATGTTGCTTGACCATTTTCAG
Source organism: Ilex paraguariensis (assembly GCA_963454935.2). Lineage (NCBI taxonomy): Eukaryota > Viridiplantae > Streptophyta > Magnoliopsida > Aquifoliales > Aquifoliaceae > Ilex > Ilex paraguariensis. Next base: position 1,046,385 of record CAUOFW020000001.1, read on the forward strand.
TTCTTACAGAGTTATATATTATGTTATGGGATAAATATGTATAAAATTGTTTTTAATAGTGCGTTGTTTGTCTGTGAACTCCTCCGTGGGTCTGTGGAGTGCATCAGGGAAGTTGTCTGTACAGAGCAGCAATTGTTGCATGCTCTTCCCCATGCAATGAAAGCAATCTTAGCAGGAAGCAATCTTACCACTTTGTTTTCCCTCTCTTTCCTTCACCGTGACCTCAACTTTAAACCCCACCCACCCAAAAAAAATAACAATAAAAAAAAGACAACATTTGAAGAAGAGACTGGTTATCCACTTCGGCTAAGCTTACACAGTGATACTTCTCTATATGTTTTATGGGATGTTTTATGGGCTGTTTCTAGCTTCGGATCGGAAGGTCAAAGTTTATGCAAAATAGAGAAGGAAATCTTAGTAGAAGAAACTACTGTAATATGAAAAAGGGTTATCTTTTCACTTTTTGAGAGAAACTTTTGAACCAAGAGGAATGATAAAAGGAGAAGCCCCAAGAAAGGAATTCAAAACGATCCTTGCCTGTAAGTGTAGAACTGAAAAATCACGTCTGACGTGACCAAAGAATCGTGGCTAAAACATGATATATATACAGTTCATATCAAACCGTAATCATAAAGCCTTAACTTATAAGGGTCTTGTCTTCTTGAGGTCAATACTTCAACTTCCTTTCTTCTCTTTTCACCCAAAAAATTTAAAAAAAAAAAAAAAATTATAGTAGCATGCATGCCCTTATGTTCTTTGAAGAGAAGGGTAAAGTGGTCAAAAAGGAAGACTAAATCCGAAGTTCCCATTTGCTGAAGACATACTGATTAAAATCTGATGGGATTAAAATTGAATTCTAATAAGTTTTTAGGCATTATCCATTTGAGTTTTGAAAACCTAATTTCCTTTCATATGTTTCTTGTATATGTCTTGCTGAAGTGACATTTTTTTTAAGCAAGCGTCAAGAGATGAAGGGAAACGGCAAATGAGAGTAGGAAACCTTAGTAATAGGACTTGATTACTGTACGGACAAAAGATAGAAATTCAGTATTATAGTTTTAAAATTTATTATTTTAATGAATATTTTTATAATTTTTATTGGATCATTTTAGAACTAATTTTTTTTTTTTTTTTTTGTATTTTCATCAATATTGTTACACAACTTTTCTTCATTACAAAAAAATATTTTGTTTTTGGGTGTATTCACAAATGTGATAAATAGAGGTATGCAACCAATTTTTTTTTTTGTTTTCTATGCCATAGACAACTCCTTAGTAATAGGCTCCTTCGGACCGAGAAGTGATGTGATATTGATATTGAGAGAGAGAGAGAGAGTAAAAGAAAGGAAATGGCAAAGATAGAAATAATGGAGATACAAGGAAGCAGCTTCCCAACACACACATCTTCCTAACCTTATTAGTTGTTTTAGGACAACAACTGCTCAACTTCTATTTCCATCCATTACAACAGATCTAAATGCATATCAAACAAAGAAATGTGTTCAGGCATGAAAAAGAAAGGAGCAATTGTACTTGGATTTAAATCTTAACTTGTCATACTGACATCAATCAATGTTATTGATTTAGTTGTAAATCTTAACATTTATTAGGATTCAATACCTATTCAATGATAGTATTTGCTCAAATCAACAAATCAAATTAATATTTTAAGCTTAAATAACATTTTTCAAAAGAAAAAGATGTTTCTGTATAAAGGAAAGAAAAATAAAGGATCAAACAGACAAGAAACTCTTTGTTTGACTGCACAGCATAATTATGTTCCTTTTGCCAAAATCTATCTACGATCTATGACAGAAGCTGAATTCTAGACATATAAGCATCATGTTTGTCTAAAAAGTCCAAAAAAAAAAAACATCTAAAATGTAAAAGAAGAAAAATAAAAGGATGAAAGAACTAAAATAAAAGAAGCGGAAGAGACCATACCTCTTCTCTGAAACCAAAGAAGTAAAGGGATGAAAAACTACAGTTCCACAGAGTTTTGAAAGAAAACTTGTACATAAGGTTTGAAAGAACAAAAAACCTGTTGTTGGAATATTCATAGAGCCGGCCACGGCTTGAGAAGACGATAAGTGAAACCTCGGCATCGCACAACACTGACAATTCATAGGCCTTCTTGAGCAAGCCATTGCGGCGCTTACAGAAGGTGACTTGTCGATTAGTCGTGTTTTCAATCCTCTTAATCTCGATCTTTCCTCTTCCCAGTTTCTTCGGGTGGGAGGACTCGGGTTCTTGATTAGGAAACGCCATCTTTGAAAGCTGAAATAAGCAAAACCAATTTGATGATTCTATTAAAACAAGTGATCAGATTTAAGCTTGAATTGGAAGTTGTAGCAAAGAGAAAAACTGAGGCATCCATAATAAGCAAAAAAAGAATTATAGTGAGAAGTTGCGTGTGTTTTAGGGGTTATGCTCACTAACCTGGTGAGAAAACTAGGGAGGAGATGGTAAACTAAGAGAAGGTAACAAGTTTCTTCCTCCCAATTCACTCTAAGCTATGGTAGATCTCTCAACAGGAGAGTTTCACAAAATGGAAGTTGGTTGTTCAAGCAGATGTGTATTAAAAGATAGAAAATAGACCCTCCAACACACTATTATTGGTGGATACAGATACACAGCAATATTTCTTCCTTTTTAGCAGAGTTGTATAGAAGAAGAGAAAAGAGGGTATTCATGCACTTTCAGTCCATCACCCATCGATTTTCTCAAGTATGGGAAAAAGAGAGGGAGATAAAGAGATGTTCTTTTGGAAAGTGACTATTAATGGGTCTGAATAAGACCACGGTGAAGTTGCATTCAACCTTTAATATATTGCAATGCTATTGGGTCTAATTTACTAATTTAATTTGTTAATCTAATTTATTATGATTTTTGAATTGATCGTGAACTTCATCAAATATTAGAACTTGATATTGATTTAATGGTTTCATTGAAGTCACATTATTATATCAATAAATTAAATCAATTTTTAACTGCAAATAGTATTACTATTCAAGATTTGGATTTTTAAACAAACTGAGAGAACCTTGTATGTTATTTAATTTTGGATTTTGAAGTTTTCCTTATTCAAGATTTGTTTCTGACCTTACATATGGTTGAAAAGTTTTCACGACCACCATTTTGTCTCTCTCTCTCTCTCTCTCCCTTACATTATTAGTGCATGAGAGATTTCGTGCAATAGAATGAGATAGTAATCCTCTCGATGATGAACCTAAAATAACCGTAAAGTCAGAAAAGGGGCTGGTGAACACCTGGTTTATCCCCTTCGAAGTTTAAGTCGGTATAAATTTGGAGGCTTGAGCACAATAAATTTCTTTCTAAGTTTTATGTTGCATACCTTTGTTCACTTTTTTGAAGAATATTTATACCTGAATTAGTAATGAGTGTAAGGATAGACAATCCCATCTCGACATTTAATGATCTGCACCCTTTCCCATGCGTAATAAATGTTCTTCGCTTAGATCCTCATGCTTTTAAGGATCGGGTGATAAGACGAGTGCTCGAGGCCTTGCCAAGCACTTATGGCTGTCCCTGGGCAATCAAGTCCTTCTGATCGGCGCCTGACACCTATTCTCGAGTATTCAGTACTCGGAAAACAGTAACTCGGTGTGCACCGAGGGAATATGCTCGAGGCAATAACCATTAATGTTTCGCAACCATGACTGCTGCTTTGGGTCTCGAGGATGCAAGGACTCATTAATAGTCCCGTCCTAGCCAGTCACATTCTCATCAATGAGTTGTCAAGTCTTATTAAATGTTGGTGTCAGTACGTATACTTGGCTTCCCTAAGTAATAATTTGCTCAGTGCCATCTCTCGGCATCTTCTGAGCTTTATAACAGTGTATTAATCCACATGTCAACTTGGAGGCCATTGAGACGCCTAAAGTCTCATCAATTAGAATCTTCATTCTAGTTGTTGAGGTTGTGACGTATATGAAGGTGACTCCCATGTGAGGCCCTGTTTACATCTCCTGTTCCTCAATTCATTTGTGGTAACATTAGAGGAACCTCATACTTTCAGTTCCAATTTGTTACCATCTATCAAGTGGAGGTCCGTTATGTGTGTTTTCTTCTAGGTGGGTACACTGTAACTAAAAGATTTAATTTATTTTTCAATAAAAAAAAAATGTGATACATTTATATTTTTAACATCATATTTGTTATGTAAAAATGTGACGCCCGTAAAACCGGGGGTCCCATTGACAACCCGTCAACCCGCGAAAATGCCCGTAAGTGTCGCTTGATTCGACATCACGCTAATGTCATTCCTTGAACCGAAATAATAATTCACATGAGAATCAGTATTCTTTTTATCATTTAATCCTATCGAGGTTCAATATAACCTAATTTATCTCATTTAAGGTCCATTTGTATCATTGGAAACAAATAATCCAAAGTCCATAGGCATGGCACAAAAAAATACAAAATTATTGGTTTTGAAAGTGTACCGGTACGGGTTGCCTACTGGACTTCACCATACTGGTACAGTTTGCCTTCTGGTCCTTGCCGTACTGGTACGCCTGGCTAGTTTTTCCCTGTTTCACTTGTTGTGCATTTCAAATCTATTCCAAACCTTTTCAATTTCATCCAAAGCATGTATAATGAAGTTTTCTACATTGTACATTATTCATACCAGTTTTATCACATGTGATTTCATAAATTTATAAGTCAAAAATGGAGTTTTAACAAAGGTTTTACAAAACTTCAAAACTAAAGCCACAGTCCAGCTTTTCTTCATCTTTGAGGCCCCGAATGAGAGTCTTCTGCCGGTGTAAACCCCGCACCTGAGATGTGTTCCCATATAGGGTGAGCCAATGCCTAGTAAAATATTTTCTACAGAGGCTACTCCCCATCTAAATACATATGCAATGTTTACATTCAACAACCGCATTCATAAATCCATTTCATCTAAGAACATGTTATTCAAGATTAAATTTCTACCATGTCATGTCATGATATGAGGTGAGACTTACTCATGCATTTTTCACCCAAGCCTACTCCGGTTCCCACAACACAATGCAATGCATGTGTGTAAAACATTTGTCCTTGATGAAATACATCTAAAGATCATTTTGAAACAAAATCATATGTTCATAAAACTAATTCATTTCTAGATGTTTCCCATCAAATAAATCATTTATATAACAAAATCATGTGTCTTTGTTGGGTATTGGATTTTGGAATTACACATCTGGCTCCGTACGCCATTACACTTTTCTGAAATTTCACCTCAGGGGAGTGTATGAACCTAGTAGTCAGGTCTTTCACCCGAGAACGTGTCTAGCCCTTCTTACTATACCTGACACAAGTTTTTATGTGACCGTGCAACTCAATCGGGTTTTCAATCCAATATTTTCGAGCCCACCATCAATCACTAAGTATGGCGATTGATCACACCATGCACTCACACACCCACATCATGCCTATGGATGCGATAATTCCGTGCAAATGCAATGTAATGAACCATTGCTCATCAATATCATGTCTCATATGTAATGAATGTCATATGGATCAATTAAACCACATACTTCAACATATGTCATGGCAACTTATATCTTAAACATATAAATACCACAAATCATCACAATGTCAATACAACAAGTAGCATATATTAACATTTATATCCAACACAATTTACAAGCATGTTACTTCATAAATCATGTTCATAGCACACTTAAATCAAATGGCACATTATAAACACATAGCATGCCCACATAAAACCCAACTTTTCTAGAGCTTATTAAATACTTCCACATAACCAAATCAAACTAAAAATTGGTCTAAGCCATTTCTATTCCCCTTTTTCTAATTTCCATGACTATAGGGAAGTCCTAAGTCATTATATATATCTACCCATTTCATAAGGACACCATAGGGTAGAAATAAATCAGAGTATGAGGGAACCCATCTCTTGGAGCGTGAAATGAGTGGGAGAAAGCTTCTAGACACCTCCCTATCCCCAAAAACCTTGATTTCACAAAATCCTCCCCTTGAATCTTTGGTGAAATCCCTTGTTCTTGGTACAAACGCATAGCCCTCGTCGCGTAGACCAACTTTAAATCTTGGTCCAAGCAATTCCGACCAACGGAGCTCCTTAGATTGAAGAAAGAAATCTTGGATTTTTTTTTTTGATTTTCTCCTTCTCTTTTCTCTCCTTTCTTCCAATGCCTGAACTCAGCTGACTTTGGGGTGAGAATATCTGATTTTTCAGATATTTATCCTCTATTTATGCTTTTTAATTGCGTAGTCCACATTGCTCCGCACGTTTACAACTTTCGGGACCGTTTTTAACCCGAAACGACTTAATTAAATCTCGATTTTTGTTCAAATTATTTTTATCTAAAATTTTATTCAATTATAAGGAAATTTTATAAATTTATTTTTTGGGAATGTTTGTGACGTCATTTGTCACCCAGTTGTCTCGTAAAACATATAAAATTCGACTATCTCGGAATTCAATGAAAATTGACATGGCAGCTTGATTTCACGATGCGAATCCAATGGTGAGGTCCGTTAGTTCATCCAAGCTCTAGAAAAATATTGATTTTAACCTCGCATTATAGTGGCAAATTACCATTTTGTCCTTTTTTCGAAAAAATTCAAATTTTTCCCGGGTTTTACATTATTCCCCCCTTAAAAGAATTTCGTCCCCGAAATTCACACACACATATACATTCAAACACATGCATATGTAACAGTCATGCAATATTACAAGACCATAAAAGTGTACCTCCATCCTCAAATTAGAAAGGATAATTGGTACAGATAGTATTATTGCGCTCCTATGTCACCTCCTCTACTCCTCGGTGCTGCCATAGCACCTTCACTAGCCTCACAATCTTGTCTCGCAAAATCTAATCTCGGCTATCCATGATGCGCACCGGTCCCTCCTCGAAGGTCATATCAACATCAACAACAAGCTCACCCCAATTCACCACATGAGTCAGATTCGGAGTGTATTTCTAGAGCATAGAGACATGAAATACCGCATGAACACCCGATAAATTTGGCGGTAACGCCAACCAGTAAGCTACTGTACCCACTTACTCGAGTACCTCGAAGGGCCCGATATACCTCGGCAATAGCTTCCCCCGCTTACCAAACCAGACCACTCCTCTCGTAGACATCACCTTCAAGAAGACATAATTTCCCACCTCAAACTTTAGAGGTCGCCGTCGTCTATCGGCATAGCTCTTCTACCGGCTTTGAGTCGTGAGAAGACGCTTCCGTATCAAATCCACCTTCTCCGAGGTGTCTCTAATCAAATTCGGACCCGCAGAGGGTCTCTCTCCCACCTCTGTCCAACAAACCAGAGATTGACACGGCTTCTCATATAATGTCTCATAGGGTGCCATATGTATACTCGCCTAGTAACTATTATTATAGGCGAACTCTATCAAAGGTAAGTGATCTTCCTAACTACCCTTCAGATCTAGGACGCATGCTCATAGCATGTCCTCTAACGTCTAGATGGTCTTCTCAGACTGACCGTCTATTTGGGGATGAAAAACAGTGCTCATCATCAACTGTGTCCCCATAGCTCATTGAAAACTCTCCCAAAAATGAGTCATAAATTTGGAATCCCGATCTGATACTATAGATACAGGCATCCCATGCAACCGAAAAATCTCCTATATATATAACCTACAGAATTCCTCCAATGTGAAGGTCATTCGTACAGCCAAAAAGTATGCTAACTTCGTAAGTCGGTCCATTATCACCCACACCGCGTCATATTTCCGCGATGTCCATGGCAAGTGAGTCACAAAATCCATCGTGACATGCTCCCAATTCCACTTAGCTACCTCCAAGGGTTGGAGTAACCCTATTAGTCTCCGGTGTTCAGCTTTCACCTGCTAATATGTGAGACTTCGGCTAACAAAATTCTCAACGTCTTTCTTCATCCCACTCCAATAATACTGGCGACAGAGATCATGATATATCTTCGTGCCACCTGGATGCATAGCAAATCGGGAGCAATGAAATTCCCTAAGGATCTCCTCTCTGAGCTCTGTAGACTGGGGAACCATAATTCTTTCCCAAAATCGAAGACTACCATCCGAGTGAATGGTCCAGCCCTCATCACCAATACCTGTCTGCACCCGGTCCCTGACGGATGATAACTCTGTATCCTAACACTAGGACTCAATCACCCTACTTAGTAGGGAAGATGTAGCCACCAAACTCCCTAAAGTACCCTGAGCCTGTCCCATGTAACGTAGTCTGAACTGTTCCACAGTCTCGAGCATCTGCTACTCCCGGGAAGCCACACTAGCCAAGCCTCCCTGTGACTTCCTGCTGAGTGTATCAGTCACCATATTTGCCTTACCGGGATGGTAATATAAAGTGAAGTCGTAGTCCTCCAGAAACTCTATCCACCTGTGTTGCCTCATGTTGAGGTCCCGCCGTGTAAAGATGTACTTCAGGCTTTTGTGGTCTCAAAACACCTCAAATTGCTCATCGTATAGATAGTGGCGCCGAGCCTTCAAGGCAAAGACAATGGCCGCCAACTCCATGTCATGTGTGGGGTAATTCTGCTCGTGATTCTTTAACTGCCGAGAACCATAAGCCACCACCCTCCTAGACTGCATCAGAACACAACCCAGCCCGTCTCTGGAGGCATCATAGTACACCGTGTACCTCTGTCCCCTTTTTGAAACTATCAAGATCAAAGCTGAAGTAAGCCTTCTTTTTAACTCCTGGAATGCCTTCTCACAAGAATCATTCCACTCAAACTTGACCTCTTTCTTGGTCAATCTCGTCATAGGTGCAGCTAATCAGGAGAAGTCCTCGATGAACCTTCGGTAATACCCTGCCAATCCCAAGAAACTACGTACCTCGATGACTGACTTCGGCCTCTCCCAATTCATAACCGCCTCAACCTTCTCCGGGTCTGTAAATACACCCGAAGTCAACACCACGTGTCCCAAAAATTTCACCTCCATAAGCCAAAATTCACATTTGCTGAACTTGACATACAATTGGTGGTCTCTCAAGGTCTGGAGAATAACTCTCAAATAATCCTCATGATCCTCCTCAGACTTAGAGTAGATCAGGATGTTGTCAACAAATATCACGACGAACTGATCCATGTAGGATTGGAATACCCTATGCATGAGATCCATGAATATTGTCATAGCATTCGTCAACCCGAATGGCATCACTATGAACTTGAAATACCCTTACCGCGTTCTGAATGTCGTCTTAGGGATATCTGCCTCCCTAACTCTCAACTGATGATAACCGGTGCGAAGATCTACCTTGGAGTAGACCCGTGCCCCTCTCAATTGATCAAACAAGTCATAAATCCTCGACAAATGGTACCTATTCTTGATAATAACCCGGTTCAATTGCCCATAGTCTACACATAATCGAAGGGTCTTGTCCTTCTTCTTGGCAAATAGCACCGGAGCACCCCAAGGTGAAGTGCTCGGTCTAATAAATCCCCTGTCCAACAATTCTTGCAATTGGACCTTAAGTTATTGCAACTTAGCTAGCGTCATCCTCTGTAGAGTCATAGAAATGGATGATGTACCAAGATGCAACTCAATGGTGAAGTCTACATCCCTATGGGGAGGTAATCTTGGTAGTTCATCCAAAAAAATATCCTCATATTCACATACAACCCGAGGTAGACCCAACTCCTATCTCGCCTGGTCCTCTAGGGTAAGGCTTGCAAGCTAATCCATCAACTGTCTGTGCCAACGGGAATTATACACGGCTTGAGGTAAAATATCATATTTTTTCCCTTGAAACTTGAAACAAACACCCTCCGACGTGTAGGTAGTGACCCTCTTCTGATCACAATCGATGACAACTCGATGTGCCGCTAACCAATCCATTTTGAGGATAACATCGAACTCTGACATGTCCAAGACCCTAAGGTCTACGGTGAGTAGAATTCTCGAGATCTCTAACTCACAACCCTGATATATTTGATCAACTCTCACCCTAGCTCCTAGGGGAGAATGATGAGTGAGTTTTATACCTACGAATTGAGTATTTTTGATTGATGAAATTACAAGTTTTTAATTATTTTTATGTTTCTTTTTATTTTTTTTGTGTGTTTTGATGTTATTTGGTAGGAATCATCATTTGGAAGCAAACAAGATCATTTGGAAGCAAACAAAATCAATTTGGAGCCTAAATGGGGGATTTTTGAAGGTTGAACAACAAGGGAGCTGAAGGCTTAAAAAAGGTCAGCGCTGTTCCAACATAGAATCAGCGCCCCATGCACCCACATTCTACCCATTCAGTGCTTTTGCAGTGGCCTTTCAGCGTCCCCGCGCTTGTGTTGGTCCGTGATGCGAATTTTAACTTATTTTTGACCCCGAAATTGGACTCTAAAGCTACATATATACTAGGTTTGTGTGGAGATGAGATATTCTGACTTTTGGGGGCTGAAAATATCTGAAAAAGCCAAGGAATTGGAAGAAAATCGAAGACAAAAATCAAAGGAATCGACACAAAGAAGATTGGTCTTGAAGGCTAGAGAAGGATTGAAGATTACACCTAAGTTTTCATTCTTTTCTCTTACCTTTATTTCTTGATTTTCTGAGATGTTGTTTAATATGAGAATGATGTTTTTCAATTACATTATGAAATAAAATTATTATTAAGATTGCAACGAAACCTATGTCTAGTTAAATTAATCTACTCTTGTTTCTAGTTCTATTGATCTTATATGAGTTGTTTGTCATATTTTGTGCTTAATTTATGATTGTGTGACCAACAATTAATGTGATAACCTAGATGAAATTGGGAGATTAATTCTAAGTTTAGATCGGAAAATGATGACATGCGTCTAGTTATTCTTTTTAGGATTGAATAGTTGGGTTTGTCTATAGGATAGGAATATATCTATATGTCGTGTGTAACTTTTATGAGAATTTGAACTTAATGAATCTATTCCAACTTATTTTGCATAAGAATATAGTAATTTAATTGGGAGAGATAATTTTATCTAACTATCGGAAGAGGTTTGATAAATAACTTTGAGTTCTCAGTTAACAACTTATTTTGATCAATTAACTGGAAAGAGAGTTAGAAAGGTTTATACGAAGCATTAGAGGAAGTTGTAATCTTAACTTCTTCATCCGGTAAATTCAACCCTTGATTATTAAGTTTAGATTTAGTTTTCAATTAGTAATATCATAGTTCAATTCCAATTGTTTAAATAAAATTGAATTGTTATAAAGTTAGTACTTGAAAGTTATTAGTAATAATTCTCCATGGGAATGATAATCTACTTATCACTTTATTACTTGTTGATTGTGTATACTTGCACGTAAATTGTCAATATCAAATTCGGACAACAAATTTTTGGCGCCGTTGCCGGGGAATTATTCTAGTAATTATTTCAATATTAATTTTAATCAATTTGATCATAGTTTAAACTTATTTAATTTTCTGTTTTAATTGGTTTCGCAAACACTCTTGAATTTTGTATGCTAACAGGATGTAAAGGTCAGGAGCTACTACTGTACGAAGACGAAATCTAGAAAAGGTGCCGAAACTTGCGAAAACAGCATCAAGAAGTAAACAACCAAGAAGCTGTGGTTGAAGATGAACAATAATTGTTAAGGGATTATGCTATGCTGCTTATTACGGAAATACAATCGAACATTCTAAGGCCCACAATTCAAGCAAACAGTTTTGAGATCAAGCCGGGTATCATCCAAATGATTCAGAATTCAGTTCAGTTTGGGGGTTTGCCTAATGATGACCCAAATGATCATTTGGTGAGTTTTCTAGAGATTTGCAACACGTTCAAGTATAACGGATTTTTCAAAGACGCGATTAGACTCTGATTTTTTCCTTTCACATTACATAATAAGGCAAAGAGTTGGTTGCATTCATTGCCGCGGGGTTCTATTATCACAAGGACAGATTTAGCTCAAAATTTTTTAGCTAAATTCTTTCCACCAGCTAAAACTGCAAGGATGAGGAATGACATCACATCATTCACACAACATAATTCTGAGACTCTATATGAAGCTTGTGAGCAATTCAAGGATTTACTTTGAAAATGCCCTCATCATGGTATTCCTCAGTGGTTGCAAGTTCAAACGTTCTACAATGGGTTGTTTAGTGCTACTCGGACCAATATTGATGCAGCTGCAGGTGGGACATTGATGGGAAAATTTTTTGATGAAACTTATGAGTTATTGGAGACGATGACTGCCAACAATTATTAGTGGCCTTCTACAAGGATCAATTAGCTAAAGGTAGTAGGGATTTATGAAGTTGATGCAGTTACTGCATTGGCTACACAGGTTGCTACATTGACAAAGAAGATTGATGCTTTAGGAGTGCAACCTATTCATAGTGTGGCAGCTGTTTGTGAACTGTGTGCCAGGAACCATCCGAGCAATCAATGTGCAATTAGTTCTGAGTTAGTACAATACATTGGTAACCACAATAGACAGCAATATAACAATAATTCCAACAATTACAACCCTGATTGGAGGAATCATCCGGGCTTTTCATGGAATAATAATCAAGCCCAAACTTCTAGTCCAACACAATCATATCCACCAGGCTTTCAGAATCAAGCTCCACCACAATAGGAAAAGAAGTCAAATTTAGAGGAGTTGCTTTCTAGGTACATAGCACAGAATGAGACAAGGATGAACAGTCTAGATGTATCAATCCAAAACTTGGAAAACCAAATGGGTCAGCTTGCTCATGCCATTAGCAACCGACCTCAAGGCACTCTATCTAGTGATACAAAGATCAATCCTAAAAGGGAAGGTAAGGAGTACTGCAATGCTACTACATTACAAAGCGAAAAAGAGTTACCTGAGGTTGTTGGTGGAACTCCAAAACAACCACATGGAGATGATAGTGAGGGTAAGGAAAAAGATAGCAAAGATGTGAAACATGAAAAGAAAGAAGAAGATCTAGTTGCATGTTCTAGTAGAGGTAATCTAAAACCTATTGTGCCTCCTGTGTCATTTCCACAATGTTTGTAGAAATAGAAATGGGATAAGGATTTCTCTAAATTCATGGAAGTGTTTAAGAAACTCCAAATAAATATCCGTTTCGCAGAAGCAGTGGAGAAAATGCCTAACTATGTGAAATTTTTGAAGGAAATTTGTTGAAGAAGAGAAAATTAGGCGATTTTGAGACATTGACACTTACGGAGGAGGGCAGTGCTATTTTTCAAAAGAAGTTACCACAAAAGCTCAAAGATCCGGGTTGCTTTGCAATTCCATGCACAATAGACAATCAATTTTTTGGGAAAACATTGTGTGACTTGGGAGCTAGTATTAACTTGATGCCACTCTCAATCTACCAGCAATTGGGTTTGAAGCGAAGCCTACTAATGTTACATTGCAGCTTGCAGATAGATCACTCACTTATCCAAGGGGCATAGTTGAGGACATTCTAGTTAAAGTGGATAAGTTCATTTTTCCAGTTGAATTCATAGTCTTAGAATGTGCGGAAGATAGAGAAATACCTATTATTCTTGGGGTGACCATTCTTAGCAACAGGGAGAACACTTATCGATGTACAAAAGGTGAGCTAACTATGTGAGTCCAATATCATGAGGTTACATTCAATGTATTTTCAGCTATGAAATTTTCAATGGAACTAGAAGAATGTTATCAAGTTGATTTGGTGGAAGATGTAGTGAATGGGATATTCATAGGAAGTTGTATTTCAGTTCCTCTTGAGAACGCCAAGCTATGTAAAGAAGAGGTGTTCCCGCATGGAGTGGTTGAAGTCAAGGAAGCTAATTCGAAAATAACTTTCAAGGTGAATGGGCAGAGACTGAAGCAATATTGGGGCGATGACATTGATCATGACAAGACCTTAATTACCCTTCCCGACCCAGGATGAAATAGGAAGTAGTCAGGCTGAAGACTATAAAAAAAGCGCTAATTGGGTGGCAACCCAAAATTTTAGTTTCTAAGTTTTATTTCTTTTCATTTTAATTTAATTTTTTTTATAAGAAATAATGTAGTTAGTTAGTTAGTTAGTTAGTGCATTTTAATTGGTCTGTCAATTGCTTGCAGGTCCCATGGATTGAACATAAATTTGGAGCACACACAAAGCCCTATTGGGAGCCAAGAACAGCCCACCTATGTTTCCCGAATACACTCCCGACTCAGTAGACGACAAGGAAGCTGACGACGATGCCGACTAGCGAAGTCTTAGGGAAGTCCTCTGTCTTAATTTTTTATACTTTTTACATTGAGGACAATGTTTAGTTTAAGTTTGGGGGTGTTTTCTTGTTTGCATTTGTATTATTAGGTATGCATTTAGATAGCATGTTAAAAAAAATGACTTGAGCAATGGGTTGATTTAATTTGATTATGGCCAATGATGAATGGAATTAATTGTCAATTTAAGAGAAATTCATGAACATGTTGAGTCTGTAGTTTGACATACTAGTTGGTTTTACACTGTTTGTGATCTTTTTATGCATGAGCACATACCCATCTATTTGGTTTGTAATTATTTAGAGAATTTATTTGGTTAAATGCTTGTGGGAGATATCATTGAAACTTTAGAAAACTTATTTAAGCATCATTCAAAACGAATTGAGGTATTCATATAAGTTGGGGGGAAATATTGGATATGATGGGTTATTGAAAAAAAAAAAAGAATGAAAATTGTGAAAATTATTTTGATTTGATCCTTCATGAGTTAGAAGAAAGAAAAAATATTGGAAGACAAGAAACAAGAAAGGGGGCATGTGGTGAGTAGAGATGGAGCGTAAAACGCACTCACTCATAAACACATGTTGAGAACGAGATGGAGCGTAAAACGCACTCATTCAAGAAAAGGCGAGATGGAGTGTAAAACGCACTTGCTCAATAGGAGGTGAGATGGAGCATAAAATGCACTCATCAAATGAATGGAAAAGAGAAAGAGAAAAAAGAGTGAGAGAAAAAAAAAATCTTTTGACCTTCTAGTTATATGGTTGTTTTAATAAGCGAAGGTTGATGTGAAACGTAAGTTCATAGAGTTGAGATTGAGTATCTCTTATGAAGCATTTGATTATGTAAATGTATTTGGGTGATGCCTAGCTTGATAGTCCGGATATGTCCATGTATTTAAAGGGTCATAAGCGGAGGTAAAATTAAGGAGTATGTTGAATTGATAGACTTTGCACTGTTTTGAAGTTCCTTGTGAATTATTATTTGAAGTAACTTTTTGGGGCCATTATTCAAATTCATATTGATCCATTGTTTGAGTAGTTGGTTAATTAATTTTTATAATTGTTGTTTTTAGTATTTTGCTTGAGGACAAGCAAAGATTTAAGTTTGGGGGTATTTGATGAGTGAGTTTTATACCTACGAATTGAGTACTTTTGATTAATGAAATTGCAAGTGTTTAATTATTTTATGTTTCTTCTTATTTGTTTTGTGTGTTTTGATGTTATTTGGTAGGAATCATCATTTGGAAGGAAACAAAGTCAATTTGGAGCCTAAATGGGGGATTTTGAAGGCTAAGTAACAAGGGAGCTGAAGGCTTAAAAAAGGCCAGCGCTATTCCAACACAAAATCAGCTCCCCTACACCCACATTCTGCCCATTCAACACCTTTTCAGCGCCCCTGCGTTTGCGTTGGTCTATGACGTGAATTTTTACTTATTTTTTACTCGAAATTGGACTAAAGCTATATATATACTAGGGTTTATGTGGGGATGAGATATTATGACTTTTGGGGTCTGAAAACATCTGGAAAAGCTAAGGAATTGGAAGAAAATTGAAGCTAGAGAATCGACACAAAGAAGATTTGTCTTGAAAGCTAGAGAAGGATTGAAGATTGCACCTAAGTTTTTATTCTTTTCTCTTACCTTTATATCTTGATTTTCTGAGATATTGTTTAATATGAGAATGATATTTTTCAATTACATTATGAACTAAAATTATTATTAAGATTGCAACGGAACCTATGTCTAGTTAAATTAATCTACTCTCGTTTTTAGTTCTATTGATCTTATATGAGTTGTTTTTCATATTTTGTGCTTAATATATGATTGTGTGGCCAACAATTATTGTGATAACCTAGATGAAATTGGGAGATGAATTCTAGGTTTAGATCGAAATATGATGACATGTGTCTAGTTATTTTTCTAAGGATTGAATAGCTGGGTTTGTGTATAGGATAGGAATATAACTACATGTCGTGTGTAACTTTTATGAGAATTTGAACTTAATCAATCTATTCCAACTTATTTTGCATAGGAATATAGTAATTTATTTGGGAGAGATAATTTCATCTAACTATCAGAAGAGGTTTGATAAATAACTTTGAGTTCTTAGTTAACAACTTATTTTGATCAATTAACTGGAAAGAGAGTTAGAAAGGATTATACAAAGCATTAGGGGAAGTTGTAATCTTAACTTATTTCATCCAGTAAATTCAACCCTTGATTATTAAGTTTAGATTTAGTTTTCAATTAGTAGTTTCACAGTTCAATTCCAATTGTTTAAATAAAATTGAATTATTATAAAGTTAGTACTTGAAAGTTATTAGTAATAATTCTTTGTGGGAACGATATTTTACTTATCACTTTATTACTTGTTGATCGTGTATACTTTCACATAAATTGTCAATATCAAATTCGGACAACAGAGAACTCACATGCAATGGCTCTTCCAAGGTCTCAACCTCTAAGCCCAAGTATTTCACACAAGATGCAATAATAAATGAATGCGATACACCAGAATCAAATAACACTCTAGCCCATAAGCGGGAGAGTAGAAATGTACCCTGTATTACTGATTGATCTGCCGGCACAGTCTGTGGCATAATGGCGCAGACACGCCCCTGAGTCCTTGAAGTACCGGCTTGTGAGCGCTGTCCTCGGCCTCGACCAATGCCCTAGCCCATCTAGCCTGCTTGCGGAGTCCCGGTACGTGGAGTAGTAGGGGCCTGTGTAGCACCCTGGAACTAGTACTGGCTCCCCTGGCCCATGGTAGGGTAGTGAGGAGTATAATGTGTCTGTGACTGCCCCACCGAAGTCTGGGACTGGGATGACCTATAACTCTAGGATCCCTGTCTTTGAGAACAATCCCGCCTCATATGTCTGTGCTGGTGACAATGATAGCAATTCCTTTGGCATGCTTGATAAGAAGGCCTCTGATTTCTCCCGCCCTAGGATGATTGACCTTGGCCTTGGGCTTGATGGCTACAACCCTTCCCTTGAAACCCTTGTGGAGCAAAGGTCCTTGCTTCTTCCCCGAGCTAGAAGAAGAGGATTGCCCCTCCTTCTTCTTGTCTTTAACACCCACCTCCCGGATGTTCCGTGCATACTTAACTTCTTGCTCAATGGCCATAGCTGTCGCGACCATCGAATCTAAGTCTTGTAGAAGAAGACCCACAATTTTATCCTGGATGGACAACTTCAGACCATCCTCAAACTTCCTCACCTTGGCCATGTCTGTGGCCACATAATCGTCGGTGAAACGGGCTAATTCTGTGAATTTAGCCACGTACTCCATCACCGTCATCATGCCTTGCTTCAAGTCTAAGAATTTTTGGGCTTTTGCATGTCTAGCAGCAGCCGAAAAATACTTTCCCATGAAAAGCTCTTTAAACTCAGCCCATGTCATTTCCTCCAATTTCTTCGAGGTCTTGACCCAATTCCACCACACTTGGGATTCTCCTTCTAGCTGAAAAGCAGCTAGTGCTACTTTAGTGGCATCAAAGATGATCTCCATAACCCTTAAGATCTTATCCACTTGTCGGAAGCAACGGTCGGCCATCACTGGATCCGCCCATCCCAGAAAGATCAGAGGATTGTGTGCCTTGAACTTTTGGAGGTTATGTGAGCCTCCTTGACCCACATTTGCACCAGTCTATGCAATTGTAGCGGTTGTAGCACTAGCCTGTGCAATGGTGGCAGCGGCCGCACTAATAGCCTCCACAAAGGCTTGTTGGTCAAAGGCCGGTAGTGGTTGGTTGTTATTCCGTCCACCCCGACATCCCCTTCCTCTACTTGCCCTTTACACACATGTCAGATAGCAATAGAGCACTCATTTAGTATCCCAAGATAGGGATCAAATTTATAACTTTAAGATTTTTCTCCTTGTCTCACTAATAGTGCGTGTGCCACCTATTAGTAGACATGTACACATTGAACTATGTTGTTCGTCCCTTTTTCCGAAACCCAAGGTTATGTTTTCTAACCCCTAGTGTTTCCCTTGCTATATACATTTCTATCATGCATATAATTTACATAACATGTAGCAAAGTTGAGCACATAACATGAAATGTACGATGAATGCAATGGTCCAGACCCAATGCCCATTCAGCCCTAGGTACTCGCATACCTATGCTCTGATACCAAGCTATGACGCCCCTAAAACTGGGGGTCCCATTGACAACCCATCAACCCGTGGAAATGCCCATGAGTGCCGCTAGATTCGACATCATGCTAATGTAATTCCTTGAACCGGAATAATAACTCACACGAGAATCAGTATTCTTTTTATCATTTAATCCTATCGAGGTTCAATATACCCCAATATATCTCATTTAAGGTCCATTTTTATCATTGGAACCAAAGAACCCAAAGTCCATAGGCATGGCAAAACAATTTCAAAATTTTTGTTTTTTGAAAAGTGTACCGGTACGGGGTTGCCTACTGGACTTCGTTGTACCGGTACGCGTATCGATACTATTTGCCTTCTGGTCCTCACCGTACCGGTACACCTGGCCAGTTTTTCCCTGTTTCACTTGTTGTGCATTTCAAATCCATTCCAAACCTTTCAAATTTCATCCAAAGCATGTATAATGAAGTTTTCTACATTATACATTATCCATACCAGTTTTATCACATGTGTTTCATAAATTTACAGGTCAAAAATGGAGTTTTAACAAAGGTTTTTCAAAACTTCAAAACAAAAGCCACAGTCTGGCTTTTCTTCATCTTTGAGGCCCCGAATGAAAGTCTTCTGCCGGTGTAAACCCCACACCTGAAATGTGTTCTCATATAGGGTGAGCCAATGCCTAGTAGAATATTTCCTATAGAGGCACCTCCCTACCTAAATGCATATGCAATGTTTACATTCAACAACCGCATTCATAAATCCATTTCATCCAAGAACATGTTATTTAAGATGAAATTTCTACCATGCCATGTCATGATATGAGGTGAGACTCACTCATGCATTCTTCACCCAAGCCTACTCCGGCTCCCACAACACAATGTAATGCATGTGTGTAAAATATTTGTCCGTGATAAAATACATCCAAAGATCATTTTAAAACAAAATCATATGTTCATAAAACCAATTCATTTATGGATGTTTCCCATCAAATGAATCATTTATATAACAAAACCATGTGTCTTTGTTGGGTATCGGATTTTGGAATAACTCCTCTAGCTCCGTACGTTATTACACTTTTCTGGAATTTCACCTCAGGGGAGTGTATGAACCAAGTAGTCAGGCCTTTCACCCGAGGACGTGTCTAGCCCTTCTTACTATACCGACACAAGTTTTTATGTGACCGTGCAACTCAATAGAATTTTCAATCTAATATTTTCGAGCCCACCATCAATCACCAAGTATAGCGATTGATGACACCATGCACACACACACCCACATCATGCCTACGGATGCAATAACTCCGTCCAAATGCAATGTAATGAATCATTGCTCATCAATATCATGTCTCATATGTAATGAATGTCATATGGATCAATTAAACCACATACTTCAACATATATCATGGCAAGTTATATCTTAAGCATATAAATACCACAAATCATCACAATGTCAATACATCAAGTAACATATATTAACATTTATATCCAACACAATTTACAAGCATGTTACTTCATAAATCATGTTCATAGCACACTTAAATCACACGGCACATTATAAACACATAGTATGCTCACATAAATCCAATTTTTATAGAGCTTATTAAATACTTCCACATAACCAAATCAAACTAGAAATTGGTCTAAGCCATTTCTATTCCCCTTTTTCTACTTGCCCATGACTATAGGGAAGTCCTAAGTCATTATATATATCTACCCATTTCATAAGGACACCGTAGGGTAGAAATAAACTAGAGTAGGAGGAAACCTTACCTCTTGGAGCATGATACGAATGGGAGAAAGCTTCTAGACACCTCCCTATCCCCAAAAACCTTGATTTCACATAATTCACTTGTTGAATCTTGGGTGAAATCTCTCATTCTTGGTATGTACGCGTTGCCCTTGTCATATAGACCAACTTTAACTCTTGGTCCAAGCAATTTCGACCAATGGAGCTCCTTGGATCGAAGAAAGGAATCTTGGATTTTTCTTTTGATTTTGTCCTTATCTTTCTCTCCTCCCTTCCAACGGCTGAACTCCGCTGGCTTTGGGGGTGAGAATATCTGATTTTTTCAGATATTTATCCCCTATTTATACTGTTTAATTGTACGGTCCACATTGCCCCACACGTTTACTACTTCCAGGTCCGCTTTTAACCCGAAACGACTTAATTAAATCCTGATTTTTGTTCAAATTATTTTTATCTGAAAATTTTATTCAATTATAAGAAAATTTTATGATTTCTATTTTTTGGGAACGTTTGTAGGTCATTCGTCACTCAGTTGTCTCGTAAAATGTGTAAAATTTGACTATCTCATAATTCAACAAAAATGTACATGGCAGCTCGATTTCGCGATGCGAATCCAACGGTGAGTTCCATTGGTTCATCCGAGCTATAGAAAAATACTGATTTTAACCCCGCATTATAATGGCAAATTACCATTTTGTCATTTTTTGAAAAAATTGAATTTTTTCCTGGGTTTTACAAAACGTTCATTGAATATAAAAGGAACAAAACTCAGTATACAAAGTCGATGCAAAAAAAAAAAGTAACAAACAAATGGGCTAATTATAAAATTTTACAAAAAAAAAATGGGAATAATTATAATCATTTCCAATTGACTCCAATAAATTTTCATGCTATAAAAATGTCACGGAATAATAATATTATCAATACCATTGAGAGTTTGCAGTAGTATCACTAAGAAGTATCTTGGGAATTCAAGATTCGATATTCTATTCCTGAATATGTTCAATTGAGGGTTCATGATAAATGATAAAAGAGCCTGTGATTTCATCAGAGGTGAGGTATATTTGTACAAGCTTGCCCTAATCTCTGGGATTCGGTTTCCCATTCATTATTTTATGTGCAACATTCTTTCTAATGATGCACAAAATTGGTTTGTACACCACCTGTCAATTAAGTCATATAAAATGCAATAAAGAAGAGGGAGAGAGAAGACAAGGTTTATAGTGGTTGAGTCAATATGAACTACGTCCACTTTGAATGGCAAGGGTCACTGGAATTTTATTATCTCCGGTGTGGAGGGAGAGTACAGGATTATAAGCTTTGAGAGGGGAGGTAAGAATTATGCTCAAAATGAGTCTGATGCCCCTCAAGTGTTGGTGGGGCTTACAATTTATAGTGGCTTAGTGTAGTAATTGCATACCTAGTCGGATGGTCGTAACGGAGTTGAGGCTGTTTAATAGTCATAGCAGATTGGTGTGACTTTAATAGTGATTTTTTGTTTTATCTAATACTATAAATAACATATGTGGAGGAGAGATGATTTAACTCCCTTTTAACCTAATTTTTGCCTCTTCTCTCTTCTTCCTCCTTCTCTCTTAACCTTAAAACCCTAATATCTACTAGGATTGAATTCTAACTATAAATAAACAAATAAAGATTCTATAGTTTTTAATGGAAATATCCGGATACCTAAGCAATATCTCTAGGTTATTAACATGAAAATGATTATATATACTTTTTGAACAACTCATAATACATTCCATTCATTAGGAGAATTATGCTATCCATCAGGCCGTACATTGTAGCCTTGTAGCACTGTTCAAACTCTAGCAACTTTGCCATTGAAAGTCTATTATATGCAGCTTCAATGTCTTTACATATAATTACCTAGAAATGAAAATTGAAAGAAAGTTTAGATGAGGTCCAACGTGAGTTAAATGTAAGCTTAGGTTATAGGAGCTCAATCAAACATTGGAATATATTTTTTTCCAACGTATCACTAATGAAGGAGAAAACAACATAAATGGAGTAATTAGTACAGAAAGTATCTATCTGGCATCACAAAAACATCATCCAAAACTATGAAAATTTAGAGAGCATAGAGATAAAACATCACAGTCTAAAGTATAAGCACTTAAAAAAAGACAAAGCTGAGCCTCATCAGTTCCCCTGCCTTCCTCTCCTCCTTAGGTCCTACCAAACTGATGAAAATTTTTAAGCTTCTCTTTTCTTCTTTTCTTTAGCTTTCCCATCTCCTCTACTTTTGTTCTTTCCTCTTATAGGCATGGTAATGGAATGGCTTATCCACCATCTACTCGGTGAGCACCAAGACACTTCGGTCATGACTTCGTAGAATGGTAATGGGTGATACACAGGAAATGTGAGATAAAAAAGACCAAAAGACACTAAAGAAATCATGAAAAATTATGAAAACACATACAACAAAATCCATGCATCATATGTCCAAATAAATCATCTATCACTAACATCTTGAAAAATGAAAGGTAAGAGTGCTGCTGGAAATATTTATCATCATCAATGTTCACTACAAGCATTTAAGAACATAACAAGTCATAATCATTGCTACCTTGAATGATGATGAGCCTCGAACTCACTATTATCGTCTCTAGGATAATTATCCAACCTCAATAAGTAATTTCCACTATATAGCTAAGGTTACAAGTAGGAATGTAGTT
Source organism: Ilex paraguariensis (assembly GCA_963454935.2). Classification (NCBI taxonomy): domain Eukaryota; kingdom Viridiplantae; phylum Streptophyta; class Magnoliopsida; order Aquifoliales; family Aquifoliaceae; genus Ilex; species Ilex paraguariensis. Next base: position 1,069,136 of record CAUOFW020000001.1, read on the forward strand.
TTGATCGAACTAGTTGAAATGACTGGCTAGAGGATTCCATAATCCGAGAATATGACTATGGAGGTTTTATGGGCTTAGCACCATGGTGATGGTGAGCAAAACCCTTATACACATAGCCATTACTAGTTTAAAGTTAACTATGCAATTTTAATGTTTAATTTTGAAATATTTGATAAATTTTGTATGAGAAAGCATAGGAGAGAAATTTAGCAAGTTTGATATATCATAATTGTTTTATGACCTTTTGCTCTCTTAACGCTAAAGGACCAATTATTTTTTACAGATGAAACTTCTAAAGTAGAAACCTTTTGACATTTATATTTTTACTTTTTCTTCTCCTGTCTCCTTTTAGAGAGCACCTAATGCCAAACTAGCTCTTCAGCAGTCCTGATTTTATATTCCCCTTGCCCTCCACCTCTTCCTTCCAAAAAACTAACATTTTGACTTAGAACCCAGAACTAATTTACCTCATCTCTAGAACTAAATCTTTAATTATTGTCAAGGAACTCAGGTGAACATCTCCCATTGATTCCAGAAAAAAAACCAGCCTTATAACTTGGCCAATTTAACCCCAATTAATCCATAGGATACGAGCACTTAAATTCTGAATTTTTGTTAACAAATATTTATTTATACATGTAACTTATAGTTTCCCTTACCTAATCATTATTTTTCTCTATATCACCTTTACTTAGACATAACCTTTCACCCAATCATTGGTTTTATAATTTTTATCTGTTCTCATTTACCTAGACATAGCCCTTCATCTGATCATTGGTTTTCTAAATTACATGTGTATTGTTTCAAACAAAAACCATCAACTAATTACAAGTGGCTATTGGCATTGAAGTTTTGTGATAAACAATGTCAACCAACATGGGTGAATCCAGAAGCATAAAATAAAATAATTGCATAGCCTAATGTCATGCATTGTTATCTACTGGATAACATGTTTGACCTACCAACTCTATATAATTAAAATTTTGATAACCATTTGTCATCCATTACAACTCAAGCCACGTGATACAAGGTGTCACCAAATCCCTTGTTAACAAACACTAAACTTTGCAATGCCACAAGTGGTAAATAAAATTTTACGATTTTGAGCATTGTAATTCAAATAAAATTTTGGGTTTGGTGTTGTTTGTCTCAGGTATTTGATTTTAGATAAGTAAATAACAAGTATAGCAACCAATACAAGACCACCATTAATATTGGGCATCATTAATTCTTGTCAGGATGAGCCTACAAAAATGTGTTGGACCATGTTCTTGTGACTACTGCACTAAATTTTCACAACTTATAGGTCAAGGAATTCCAATGGCAAAAGTTAATGGAATTCTCAACCTTATGATGTTCTTGGTCTACAATCTCTAGAGGAGGCGAAATCCAACCCCCTCCAACTACTCCTCCTCATATAAAATGGCTCCTTCAAACACTTTAATACCAATATATTTGCAATGAACATTCTTCTCTGAAGTTAACCTAATACATTTGTGATGTCTGATAAATAAGTATAGTTGGGCTTATGTCTCGTGTTTTATCCATGTCAAGATATACATGCTCTTCATAGTATTGTGGATAATTTATGTTGGCTCATTATATCAAACCTCACGATTGGGTGAGAGTTGTGCAAGTGTTTCAAATTGGGCTATGTATTTTACAGAAAACAAAAGGATAATATAAAATTGGCTAGCCTTAATTATTGACTAGTCTACCTTTGGTAAGGTTGCTTCAAATCTTCTCACTTTTGTTTGGTTTCAAGAATCTTTCATTAGTGGACTTCAAAAGCCTGCTTGGCTCCGATCACAACTTTTCCATTCAACTTCAGTTTCATTACATTTTTTGAAGGAAATGTTGCATGATATTTTGTTTTAGAAATTAAAATTAAAATACGTAGTACTTGTTTATCAATCCTCAATGTCTTTTTTTGGGTAAGTGAATCCTCAATGTTGATCATTACCATTACATCACAAATAAATTAGTATGTATATTTAATTTCATGTGAAAACTCTTAACAACCTAGGAAGCTATAGTTTCATACGAGATAATGCCTCAAAACTTTAATAGTTATAGAAAATGAAATAAAAATCAGATTTCCTTTTTTGTTCTTATATTGATGTATTCATTCTAGAAATGAAATCTAAATTTTTACGTAGCACGATCTAAAAAATTGTTCAAGGCATAATTGATTTTTCCAAGCTAAGGTTTATACTCACGATTCGATAACAATCCTAAGGTAATTTCCCCAAAATTTCTCTCATGGTTTAGGCCAACTATTCATTTTCATGAGACTAGTCAACACGACTTGATATAATGATTAAATATGTCCTACCCAAAAAAGAGAACTATATAATAGTTTTTTATTATATACTTTCACTCATCTATCTATATTAAAGCAATCAACTTGGGGAGGAGGGGCCTTGAAAAGACTTCCCTCCCTACATGCTTAATTACTAGAGTTTTAAAATATTTAATTAGTTCATTTTAATCAAATTATTCCATGTATCCTTCGTAATCACTCCCACCACTTTTTTAAATTACGTCAAATTTAAATTTTCAATCATCTTTCTTAACTATTTTAAATTTTTAAAAAATATCATCCGAACACATTAATAGGTAATCATCCAATAATTTTAGGGTGTGGTGATAAGGTGATGATGGCAAGAGATTACAAATTGGGGTATCCGCTAGTAGATGCATATATTATTATTTGAAGGATTTGATTCACATGTGCATCAATTAGTGATTATAAGAAGCTTCAATACAGTCCAATGGAATTCTTGTTTGTTGTGGGAAGCAGCTGGAGCAGGAGGCGGGAATCTTTCTATTTGAACAGCCTCTGAATACTGAAATCTTGGCAAGAATCCCTACCACTTTTTCCTTAATGTTTCAAGGAACCTCAGTTTCAAGGATCTCGTCCCCCTCCTAAAGTCCTGTTGGAAAAATTCGGACATGCGCCTAATGTCCTAGAACCTAAGCAAAGGAATTCAAAACGACCCATCATACCAGGGCACTCACGGACAGCATAGACCCGAATCCACCTACTTGTATCCGATACAATTAAATAATCGGGTCATAAAGAGCTTTTATGAAACCCTACATGGACAACGGATCGGAACTTGAACGAAGCTCGTATATCCGGCCAAACACAAGTCCTAATTCGGATTTCGGACTCAAAAATGGCAATTCACAGTGCAAAATTATATGAACCCATCATCCAAAAACACACGCAGACGCATGCACATATGGAGAGAGAGAGAGAGCGTACAGAGTATGAAGGAGATGAGGCCCGATTGGACGGCTTGAATTTTAGGATTAGGGTTCGCATCTGAGTTTCAGTGTGGTGGACTGAACATCCAGCAGTGCTGGACAGGGGGGGAATTTCCAGTGGTAGATATGTAAAATTGGGCAATTGGAAACAATTTGGTGGGAATGCGCGAACCCGGTAAAATGTTAAATTCTAGATTACGTATTGGTCCAAAGGCCAAATGGGCTGGGCTTTCTCAAATTGAGCTCCCCTTGAATTGTTTTGGGGTCGAATTCTATTATTCATACTGATATGAAATTAGATATATTAGTTAATGTACATGATTCGCACTTTTTTTTAGTGATCGGATCAATATTATACACTCAAGTATAAGTGGTTGAATTGTAATTTTCTCGGTTTTAAGTTCAAGTATCGATTCCACGAAGAGTTTTAACAATTTGAAAACGAAATAAAATAGTGAAGTTGCTAATTCGAATAGGACAACATGTGATAGTTTGTGACGTGAGCTTAGATCGATTACTAGTCTAAGTTAACAGTTATATGCAGATAGAGTAAGACAATAATAAAAAGTATTCTTCAGTTCAAGGATCTCATATGGGTTATATTGGTTAAATACTGAAAATACTACCTTACAACAATCAACTTCCATTTTACTGGCAAGTTAATTGGTAGGTCTGATGTATATAAACCATCACTCAACAACTTCTTAAGTTAGCTGGTAGTATCCATGACAACTGATTAATCCAAGCAAACAAGAAAAGACAAGTCATTCCTGAGAAATACTTGAATTATTCATTTGTCTTCATAATAGTAGGTGGATATATAATAAACTATAATACAGCCAATTCTTAGGTCAACCGGTGGTAGTAGTCATAACACAACAACTTCTTAGGTTAGCTGGCTATAGATATGTCAATTGACTAATCTAAGCAAACCAGAAGGACAAACCATTCATGAGGAATACTTGAATTATTTATTTGACTATATCTGTGATACATATATACCAGTTAAACATTATTAGCGTTCTGGTGGAGGACTAGTCATACCGATAGGAATGTCGTGGTTGTTAGACTGATAATATTATCCTTTATACCAGTTAAACAATCTATGTAATCCAGAATGACAAGTCATTCATGAAGATCACTTAGGTCATTTATATATATATATATATATAAGTTAAACCCTAATAACCAGAAGGATCATTTAGGTTTTGTACCATGCATCACTTAACATCCTCAGCGTTTCGGTGGAGGACTAGCCATACTCATAGGAATGTCGTGGTTGTTTTTACAGGCAAGTTGATGATGCACTGATGACATACTTCCAAACACAGCACCGAAAGTACGTACAATACTGTATCATGCATGAAGCATATAATACATAGATATATACATATATAAAATATCATAATTTCCAGAATTTAACCAGTATTATACATATGTTTACCTCTCACTGGAGGATATACGGAAACTACTCACGCCCCATTGCTACAGACAAGCAAGGAGTGCAGATAGTTTTCATTATAACTAAAATTAAAATACGGAATCTAAAATGTCTTTCACAAGGAATAATTGAAATACAATCACCTTTATTATCAGTTAAGACAAAAAGGTGACGGCGGTTCAACTATCCGAATAGAAAGATACAACAGAAATGTAAAAGTACAAAGTTTAGACTGAAGTGCATCATGGACCGGATCGTTTTTGCAACTTCTCTTTTCTCTCTTGTTTTTCTCTTGGTTCCGGCCTACTGAAGCCTGAAGAGGGAGATGGCTATTTATAGCCGTTTGAAGAAGTAGGAGGTCAAAGACATGAAGATAGACATCAAGGCGACCATCCGGAAGGTGGAGCTTTGCTGGAAATGCAGGTTGCATTATGTTGACTCTTCATGTGTGGTAATTACACTTGAGCCTTCATAGTTTCAACCTTATATGCTTTGTTCCTTGTATTCTTTAATAATTCTGCATTAAACCCCTGAAATTTGGACATAAAATATTAAAAACCCTAATTACCGCACAAACCCTAATTGATTTTAATTACTAGTTTTTAGTTATTTTATCACACTAATTCGATTTTATTATTGTTCTAATTTATATATTGATTAAGGGTAATCAGTACATGTGTGTTGTAAATAAATTAGTTTAAACGAAAATTAGTCATAAACTTCATATGGGTGTTTTTTTTTGTCTTCTAGTCGAGGCATTGTATTTTTATAGAATTAAATTCACATCAACGTCCTTTTTTATTTTTTAGTTCATTCTAATTAAATATTTTTTTAAATGACCATCATACCCCTCTCAATTGAACTCTCTCTCTCTCTTGCAACGTCGATCAATATATGCCCAGACAAATATGGCCCTATGCCTTTTTGAATTTTGTTTGCAACAACTTATTCTCTCTCTTTCTCTCTCTTCGAACTCTCCGTCTCTCTCTCTGTGCTCCATCTCCTTCTGCATTTCCATCTCTCTTTGTGAAGCAACAAAACTCTATTATTTAATGAAGTTTCAATCTATCGCTTCAATCCAAGCTTTCTAAGTTGGATTTCTTAGATCTATGATTAAATCTATATGTATTCATATGTGAATACATATATAGGTGTAGGAGGAAAAAAGTGAGATTACCTCCCACTGGAATATGTTTTGATATTTCTGATAAAGGGTGTTTGTAAACTTATTCTCTCAGTCTTTTCTTCTTGCAAAATGAGCAAACTACCCAACATCGAAGGCACTCAAATGCTTAAGTCAGTAATGTAACTGATTGAATTGCAAATAGACAAGGAGAGTTTAGCATACCTTTCTCCGTGGCTCCATGTGCTCTTTATAGATCCTTGTTCAGATAGGGTTTCCATAATTTTCTATTCAAGGTGGAACACCTTCCTTCAATTAGGCGACTCCGTTTGGGAAGTTGCTGAAATCTCTCTAACAATTCCTTTGGCCTAGCCTATAATTAAGCCCATTAGCTTAACCTGGATGCCTGAGTTATAGACAAATCTTTTGCTCTTCATTTGACTATTTGAACCAGCTCGTTCGCAATGAAAACCAAACTCTTTCTTTTCTCACCGAACTCATCAAACAGCTCGGCTTCGGTCTATTTGACTAAGTGACTGATGTCTCCACCATGTGCCTTGTCTTAGTCACTCATGTGAGCTCATTTAATGTCATAACACGTGTAATAAAGGGAGCCACTCCCTTCATTTGCCCCTAGAGAACGTCTAACTGACGCCTTTCGTCTGTCAGACATTTTATGCCTTTTCAGTCATCATTGCGCGTACTTGTGACATCTCCCCTTTTTTTGGCGGCATGTTTGATATTTAAATAGCCTTTTGGAATTTTTTCCTTTATTAAGTAACCTTTTTCGTTCCTTCTTCTTTACTTTATCATTTCAAACTTTTTGACTTCTCTTCTTCTACCTTCGTTGTCTTCTGCCATGACCTCTCTTACCTCTCCTAAAGTTCCTGCTTTCAAAGCTAAAAACAATATTCCAGATGATGTTGACATAAGAGTCGGTAGAAAAGATGAACCTCTGATAGGCACAAGAGAGAGTATTCTCATTCATACTTGAGCAATCACTGAGGGTGGAGTTCGATTCCCTCTTGACCCTCTCCTCCTCTGGGTACTTTCTGTAACGAAACTTTGCCCCATCCAATGTTGTCCCAACTTCTTCAGGATAGTGATGGGGGTAGCTACTTGAATAAGCTTCTGGGCTTGAATCTTGGTTTATGGGAGATTCTATACTGCTACATCATCAAACCGACTGGAGAAAACTATTATCTAGAGGTGAGGAAGAAGGACCGTTATCTGGTCACTCATCTCCCATATTCAAAGAAGGGCCATGGGAATGACATGACTTTTGTTTATGGAAACTGGGAATATTTTGTTGGGGCCACCCCTTCTTATCGTTGCCCATATAAATAAGGCGCGCCATGTGATTGTCTTTTTTACTCTTTCATTTTGCTCATCCATTGCTTCTGGCTAACTATCTTCTGTTTGTAGGTGAGACTGTGAAGGGCCGAATTCCTGAGTCATTCGTGAAAATGGATGAACTTAGAAAATTTTGGGACTACAATAATTCTTTGTTTTGCCGAGCTGCTCACACCCCACTCGGGTACACCCCAACCTACACGTCATTCATAGCCGTGCCGAACCGTCCCAATGTTACATTAGTAGAGGATCGGGAAGCCATTTAGATTATTTGGGAAATGATTCCTTGAGCCCGTAAGAGGTCTTCACTTGCTAGTTCTGGACGGAGGACTGTGAAGAATTTCTAGAATTTTTTTATCAACTGTTGAGCCGACCTCGACCATCGAACCGACTCTACCAACAACTTATGTGTCTTCAATCCTTGTTCATGAGGAGCCTGGAGCCAAGGTTCCTCTCAAAATTGTTCCTCCCGAGCTAGATGGTGTAATTCCGCCAGTCAGTGACCTAGCAGACTTGGTTCAGGCCACTGAAACTTCAATTCCTGTTGAATTAGATCCTCTAAATTCTTTTCTTTGTCCCGACCATCAAGATGACTCAATTTTTGAACTTGCCAAAGACCCCGCCCCAAAAAGGCAAAAAATTACTGAGTCTAAGGCAAGCCTTTCTCCCAAGTCAGTCAATCCTCCTTTTCGACCTTTCCTTAAGGCAAAAAGGAGAGAGATCACTGTGAAAGATTTTGCAATTGAAGATTTTAATGTTATAGTGGGGATTGCTCGGGGGGTCATCTTGCCTCAAGACCTTGCTATGAACGAGGCCTTGACTGATGATGACGTGTCCCGCCAAGCTATTCAGCATATGGTCTTGGTAAGACTTATTGTTTTAGGCTTTCTCTTCCTTCTTTAAAATTTGTCTAAGTTTTTTCCTTTTTTCAATTTTGAAGGGTCTTCAAAAAGTTCACGAGGTTGGGGCTAGGATAGCCAGAAAAGATAAGACTATGAAAGATGCTATCTATGCTTGAGCTTCAATCTTGGCCAAGAAAGAGTCTGTGGATGAAGAGTATGCCAAAATATGCGAAGAAGCTAAGGTTCTGTAGGCTCAAAATCAAAGCCTGACCGAGGAGAACCAGAAGCTTCAGACTAAGATTGTGCAGCTAAAAGACTCCAAACATGAGGCGAACGTAGAACTCTCCCAATCCCAACTCGATTACACAAGTCTCCTTGAGGAGTTTGATGCATTCAAGGTTGACGCTAAGGAGCGAGAAGATTCTGCTTATGATGAAGCATGGAGAAGGTAGAGAATGACTTGGCACTTCAGATTCCTCAACTGGAAAAGGCATACTTTAGCAAGGGCTAGCATGCTGCTAGAGTGCCCCAATCTTCAGAGCTCTATTCTCGCCACTCCTTTCCTACCTCCTCCCATCCTCCGGCTTCCTAAAAATACTTGAAGAATTTTTGTGCTTTTAATTTATCTGATGTACCTGACTGAAATATCATTTTGAATATAATGAAAGCTTTTATTTCTTGGTGCTTTTATTCTCTGTGATTTGTACTTTTATTTTTCAGGATTGTTTAATTTCCTGTTGCCAGTACTTGGCCTTTCAAAGAACTTGGTTCCTTTGTGGGGGCATTTATATACTTAGGAAAAATCTTGTTCTTTTGAGTTGTCTTTCGCTTGATCTTTCTTCAAAGAGCTCAGTTTTTTAATAGGAATCTTAAAATACTTAAAAAAATTCACTCTTGAAGTTGTGGTCTTTACTCGACCCTTCTTCAAAAAGATCGGTCCCTCAATAGGGACCTTCAAATACTTGGGAAAACTTTCATTCTTAAAGTTATGGCCTTTGCTCGGCCCGTCTTCAAAGAGATAGGTCCCTTAATAGGGATCTTAAAAGACTTGGGAAAACTTTCACTCTTGAAGTTATGACCCTTGCTCGGCTCTTCTTCGAAGAGATCGGTCCCTTAATAAGGGACCTTAAAAGACTTGGGAAAACTTTCACTCTTGAAGTTATGGCCCTTGCTATGCCCTTCTTCAAAGAGATCGGTCCCTCAATAGGGACCTTAAAATATTTGGAAAAACTTTCACTCTTGAAGTTATGGCCCTTGCTCGGTCCTTCTTCGAAGAGATCGGTCCCTCAATAGGGACCTTCAAATACTTGAGAAAACTTTCATTCTTGAAGTTATGGCCTTTGCTCGGCCCTTCTTCGAAGAGTTCAGTCCCTTAATAGGGACTTTAAAAGACTTGGAAAAATTTTCACTCTTGAAGTTATGGCATTTGCTCGGCCCTTCTTCGAAGAGATAGATCCCTTAATAGGGACTTTCAAAAACTTGGGAAAATTTTCATTCTTGAAGTTATGACCTTTGCTTGGCTCTTCTTCAAAGAGATCAGTCATGTAGTAGAGTTAATCTCAGACCCCCTAGGCATTTTCAGAGACTATTTCTACCCCGCACCGACCCGTTGATCTAATCGGACTCAGATCCATCCCGAATCAGCTTACATCGTCATGCCTAGTTAAGGGCATAGATCCGATCGGGTGGCTGTGCCCAATTTAAGTTTACACTTCTATCAGGATTTTTTGCCTCCTTGTCTTGGGTAAGACGTTTAACAACAGAAATAGATGTATCTAGAAAAGATGTCTTTAATTAATAACTTGTCCATCAGTACATGGGTAAGAGCCTACTAATTACTTTGAATCTTCAAGACAAAGGGTACCCTTGTGTTTTCGAAGGCACTTTAAAGTTTTATTTTAAAAAAAGGCACTTTTTAGAAATAGAACTTTCTTAGGTTGGCAGAGTTCCAGGGACGTGGTACCATTCTATGGTCTAGGGTCTCGAGCTCATAATATCCACTGTCCCCTACTCGGGTTACTCTGTATGGCCCTTCCCAATTTGCGCCAAGCTTTCCATGTGCTGGGTTCTTGGCCAATCCCAGTATTTGTCTAAGGACAATGTCCCCCTGTATGAAAGCTCAAGGATTGACTTTCTTGTTGTAAGCTCGGGACACTTGCTACCGATAAGAGGCCATCCTTATTGTTGTTTGCTCTCTTTTCTCCTCTGCTAGATCAAGATCTCAGGTGATAACAACATCATTACTATTGCTTTCAACTAGTTCGGTTCTCAAGGTTAGTAAACTGATCTCTTATGGAATTAATGCTACCATCCTATAAGCTAGGGCGAATGGGGTTGTTACAGTTGAGCACCGAGGTGTGGTTCAGTACGTCCACAGAACACTCGGCAACTCCTCCACCGATCTTCCTTTGGCATCCTCTAACCTTTTCCTGATTCCATCCCAAATTATTTTTTTGGAAATCTCTGCTTGTCCATTACTTTGAGGGTAAGCTGGGGTGGAATAGTGATTCTGAATTCCATAATGCTGACAGAAAGCTTTAAAGGGACTACTATCTAGTTGTGTCCCATTATCAGAAACAAGTGCATTAGGGATTTTGAATCTGGTGATGATATTCTTCTAGATGAACTTACTTGTATTACTATCTCTGATGTTAGCTAGGGGCTCGGCTTCCACCCACTTTGTGAAAAAATCAATTGCAACGAAAAGGTACTTCTTATTGCCAAGGGCCCGAGGTAAAGGTCCCACAATGTCTAGCCCTCATTGCGCAAATGGCCACGGGCTCGCCAATGGAAGTAATTCCTGAGATGGTTTTCTTGGTATCGGTGAGAATTTCTGACACTTCTCACACCGCCTAACAAACTGTTGAGCATCCTTCTGCATATATGGCCACCAAAAACCCTGGGTCCATCCAACTTGGCTCAGTTTTGTTACATAACATTTCATCAAGATTGGTAAGCAAAATGCTTTACTCGGGTTGAAACTCAATGGTAAGAGCTCTTTCAGTTTCCTGGTCAATGGCTAAAGCCAATGAAGCTAAAACATCGACATGCAAATTTTTTGCTCTTCCAACCTGCTGGATTGAGTACTTTGGAATTTTGCCTAATTCCTTTACTACAACAGCATGATATGCCATCATTCTTTAATCCTTTGTCGTATACTCCCCTATTATCTGATCTATCACCAGTTGTGAATCGGAGAATATCTGAAGATTCGTTGCCCTCAACTCGGTTGCCAGCCTTACTCTTGCTATCAAAGCCTCATACTCAGCTTCGTTATTCGAGGCTTGGAAATCGAGCCTAATGGCCTTTTCCAAAAAACATCCCTCCAGACTTACTAGTGTGAAGCCAATGCCAACGCCCTTTTGATTAGAAGATCCATCCACAAATAGGATCCATTTGTCACCAAGCTCTAATTTTTTGTCAGCGTTAGTCTGGTTGCTCTGTCCCGAATTGTTCTTAGGTTGAAATTCAGCAATGAAATCCGCCACTACTTGTCCCTTGATCGCTTTTCTTGGCTCAAACACAATGTCGAACTCCCCAAGTTCGACTGCCCACCTGGCAATGTGTCCAGATAGGTCGAATTTTTGAAAAAGTGATTTCAACGGCTGGTTAGTGAGCACTATGATTTGGTGAGCCTAGAAGTAATGTATGAGCTTCCTTGCTGAGTTAACCAATGCGAGCACGAGCTTCTCCAATGGAGTATACCTCGACTTTACATCTAAGAATATCTTGCTCACATAATAAACATGTCTTAATTTTTCACGATCGTTCCTCATCAGTGCCCCACTCATAGTGTCTTCCGATATGGCTAGGTAGAGGAATAAGTTTTCCTCGGGGGATGATGTTGTGAGAATTGCTGGGGAGGTTAAATGTGCTTTCAAATTTAAGAACACCCTTTCACATTCTTGATCCCAAAGTGTTCCCCTCTTTCCTTTGATAGATTGGAAAAAAGGTCTGTATTTATTAGAGGCTCGGGATATAAATCTTCTTAGTGTGGCAGCCATTCCAGTTAATCTTTGCACCTCCTTTATTGTCTGAGGTGACTGCAGTTCTGCAATTGCTTTGACCTGATCAGGATTGACCTCAACTCCTTGGTGAGTAACCAGGAAACCTAGGAACTTACCAGACCCTACACCAAACGCACACTTGGAGGCATTTAGCTTTATTTTATGTCTTCGGATTATGTTCTTCTTAAGTTAGCATAGTGACTAGTGGCTTTTCGACTTTTAACCACCATGTCATCTTTGTAGACTTCTATGGTGTTGCCCAACAAGTGAGAAAACATTTTGTTACTAGCCTCTGGTAGGTTGCTCCGACATTCTTTAACCCGAAGGCATTACTTTATAACAGCATGTCCCCTCAGGTGTTATGAATGTTGTCTTTTCTTGGTCTTCTTTGGCAAGTGGGATCTGGTGATATCCTCTGTATGCGTCCAAAAAGGTCATTTGCTTTTGTCCTGCCATTGCATTAACGAGCTGGTCTATCTTCGGTAAGGGAAAGTTGTCTTTTGGATAGGCTTTATTGAGGTCAGTGTAGTCAACACACACCCTCCACTTACCATTCTTCTTTTTTACTACAATTGTGTTCGATAGCCAGGTCGGGTATTGAACCTCCTTGATGGTTTGAGAGTCTAACAAGCGTGCTACCTCTTCCTTTACTGCATCCTAATGTTGGGGTGCGGATCTCCTAAGCTTTTGTTTGACTAGCTTGAACCTAGGGTCAACATTCAATTGGTGACATGCCACTTCAGACGGTACGCCGAGCATTTCACTTGTGCTCCAAGCGAAGACGCCAGCATACTCTCTGAGTGGTGTGACAAGTTCATTTTGTTGTTTGGGGCTGAGAGACGCTCCTAACAAAAAATATTTGTCCTGATCTCCGTCCTTGTCTAAAGGTACTTTAGACAAGTCTTCTACTGTTCGGTCGGTAACTTCTTTCTCTGTGCCTAAAGGTTCTTTAGGATTTTCATGATAGTTCGGCTGGTGGTATCAACTGAGCTGTCAAGGATTGGTTGCTATTTTGTCTCCTCGGCTACTGAACTTCTCTCTCGAACCTCCACTCTGTCTTTGACTTTTACCAAGGCCAGTAAACAAGTCCGGGAACTTACTCGATCTCCTCTAATGTTCACTATTCCTTCAGATGAAGGGAATCTCAACATCTGGTGGTACGTTGACGGTACCGCCTTCATCTCATGCAGCCAAGATCGCCCAATTATTACGTTGTAGGCCGAGACCATATCCACTACCAGAAATTTGATCATGACACCGACTAGTCCAGTCTTCACAGGAAGTGTGATCGTCCCCCTAAGAAGAACTGTTTTTCCACTACAGCCGATTAATGGAGTATTAGAGGGTTTAAGATGCTCCTGTTTGATTCTAAGCTTCTCGAAGAGGTCCATATACATGATTTCCAAGGAACTCCCTAGATCAATCCGTACCCTTTTCACATAGTAATTTACAATTTGAAGTGATACGACCAACGCGTCGTTATACGACTGATGTACCCCCACTAAATCCTGTTCAGTGAAGCAGATTGCCTAAGTTGATTCTTCCACCTTAATCCTTTTACTTCTAACCTCTGGTGTCAATCGTAGCTAATAAACTTTTCTTTCCTTCGCGACTCTCTGAATATATGCCCCAACAACATTATTTGTTGCCATTTGTGGATTTGTTGTAGCATGAATCACATCTATTATACCTACAGCTATGGTCTGGTCTCCTCATGGTTCGGTTCTCCCTACCTCGGTTCTAGCACCACTCTTAATGAATTCAGCAAGATGTCCAGCCTGGATCAGCTCCTCCAAATGTTGTTTCAAAGATCGATAATTTTTGGTCATATGACCTACGTCCTGATGATATGAGCACCTGAAATTAGGATTCCGTTTTGAAGGATCCCCAGTTAACTTATTGGGCCACTTAAAAAATGGCTTCCCCTTGATCTGAGTCAATATCTTATGTATCGGCTCTTTGAATACTATATTTACTCTAATAAAGGGAGAATTCAGGGGAAATCTTTTCTTTTCTTTCATCTTTCCTCCCTCTCTGCTTGGTTTGGTCAACTTATCATGACCAAACTGTCTTCTGCTTTGATGATCCTTCCCACATCTCTGGATAACTCGTCATCGACTTTAGCATATTTCTCGATTCTCACCATCAGTTCTTCAAGGTCTGTGGCAGGCCTCTTGGTAAGAGATTGGTATAAAGGGTTCTCATTTGGTAATCCGATTTTGAGGGATGCTACTATAATTTCAGGGTTACAAGCTTCTACTTCATTCATTGTCTCCCAGTAGCGATGAGCGTACTCTCGCAAAGTCTCATTACTTTGCTTCTTCATTGTCAGCAGAGCCCTGACATCCTTGGGCAATTTACTGCTTGTAATGAACTGTGCTATGAACTGCTCAGCTAATTGTGACCATCTGTCTATCAACCCCTTCGGTAAGCTGTCGAACCACTTCATGGTCGACTCCCCTACGTTGCTGGGGGAGATGGTGCAAAGTAGTGGCTCATTTCTTTGATGAATGGTCATCAGCTGCCTGTAATGTCTGATGTGGGTGGCTGGATCGGTCTTTTCATTGTACAACTTGAAGTTTGGGACAATAAATTTACTCGGGATTCGCCCCTTTCAATCCATGGGGTGAAAAAAGATGTTTCTGAACCGTTTCTATATTTTCAAGTTGCTCTTCTAGCTATGTCCCTAGCCGATTTCTGCTCTGGCTCTTTAGTCTGTTGTTAAGCTCTTTAGTAATGAATTGCTTCCAAGAATCTTCCTCTAGCCCCCGGGGTCGTATCTACTTGTACTTATCATCCTCAACATTTTCCTTTATTTCCCATTTTTTCTCAGGACTCTCTCATCGGCTTTCCCTATTTCATTTCTCTTTTTTGGTCATCTCCTTCAACTTAGCTTTCAATTCCTCATTCTCTTTTATCAGATCCTTTTCCCTGGCATAGGATTTCTTGAATAATTTGTCATGCGCATCAAGTTGGTCCTGCAGGGATTGGACCAACTTTGCCAAGAGGGAATCACCAAGATCTTCACCTTGCTGGTTTTGGTCCCTGGATGGTTTGAAACTTGTTGAGGATATCTCGTCATCCTCACGGGGTCTAGTTGGGCTTTTGTCCACATGCAATCTAACGTTGCTATCGCATGGAAGTGACACTCTATAATCTAGATCAAAATTCTCCAAGGCAAAGCTGCCTACAGGTGATCCAAGGGGATGTTGAACAACAAGCTTGGCATGATGCTAATTTTCTTTCTAAAACTATCATTCCTGAAAGACCAGTAATGTATGAAGATTTTGAAAATATAGGAGTTAGACAAATTTTTGTTGTACGTGGATGGCTAGAATATGTTAGATTTGTTGCTCCTGCTTATGACTGTTTAGTCCGGGAATTCTATAGTAATGCAGAGATAATTGTGGAAGACAACTTCTTGTGTTTATTTGGGGTATAATTTTTCAAGTTACACCAGCTACTATAGCCGATTTTTTTTAACCCATGCAAAGAACACCAAACCCACAATATCCTTACACTCAATTGCCTGATTTAACCAACGCAGGGATAGAGTTGACGGGTAATCCAGATTATGTTTGGGGGAGGCCACGTAAATGCATAAAGCAAGGGAATTTAATGGACAAGTACCAAATTTTAAATTTGATCACAGTGAATAGTTTGTTACCCCGAGCTCAGAAAAATCAGATTTATACTGAGCAAGCCTACTTCTTATATGCCTTTGGAATGAGACACACGATTGATCTTTCGAACCTCATCATAGATCAAATGTTGCTTACTGTGGAAAGAAAGAAACCCTCACTCCCATATGCTATGTTAGTTTTACAGTTATACAGGGATAAGAGAGGGATTGCAGATCCATCATGGAAAATGGTGGAACACTGTTCACCATTGGACAAGACTTCTTTAAAGAAAAGCAATGGAGTCCAGCTTGAGGAACAACCCGAAGCACCGCCAGCACCACAAGAGGAATGATGAGTGGGTTTTATACCTACTAATTGAGTATTCTTGACTTGATGAAATTGTAAGTTTTTAAGTATTTTATGTTCATTTTTATTTTGTTTTGTGTGTTTTAATGTTATTTTGTAGGTAGCATCATTTTGGAAGGAAACAAGGTCATGTAGAAGGAAACAAGGTCATTTGGTAGCCTAGTTGTTGGATTATTTGAAGACTAAGTAACAAGGATAGCTCTAGGCATAAAAAGGGAAGTATCGTTGCAGCTCTAGAAGAGCATAAAGTCAGCACAGCTGCGTTGATTTTAGGGGCTGCAACGCTTGTTTTGGTTCAGGACGCAAATTCTGACTTGTTTTTGAGTAGTAATTGAACCCTAATGCTACATATATGCTAGTGTTTGAGTTGGGACTGAAACATACTGATATTAGGGGCTGCTAATAGAGGAAAAACCAAGAATTGATAGAAAATTGAAGGTAAGGATTGAAGGAAGCAACGCGAAAAAAATTGGACTTGAAGGCTAGAGAGGAAAACAAAAATATGTTTGATAACTATTTTTGTATTGGAGACAAAAGACAAAAAAATGGAAACAAAAAATTTTTGTTATAGGAAACAGGCGAAATAGAACACGCGCTAAAAAAGATTAATGAGATCCGAGTTTCGAACTCCCTTAGTAGCAAAAATAGTTTTTTTTCGTGAACCTATTTAAACCACCTCATTTCATTCTCCTCTCCATCGCTACCTCACTCTCTCTATTCTATTCTCTCCATCACTACCTCACTCTCTCCATTTTCTCACTGTCACCGACAGATCTCCTCTCCTCTCTCTCACCGATGGAGGTAAGCCCCTTCTCTTTCTCTCTCTTTCTCCCTCTCTCATCTCATCTCCTCGCTCTCTCTCTATATATATACACATAGATCTGTGTATATATATGTATATATACACAGATCTATGTATATATGCATATATATGCATGTATGCACTAATCTATGTGTGTTGTGTGTGTTTTCTGTGTGATTAGTGTGTGTGTGTGTGTGATACATTTGACCCAAATTTTTCTTACTTTTAAGTTCTTCATATGACCTAGAAAAAAAATTTAAGAGAGAGAGAGAACTTAACCCATAGTTTGAATAACTGGTCCTAAAGCAATAAGTTGTACCGACTATATAACAGAATTGAACAACTCTTCTAAATTTCTTCTTGACTAATTTTAGTAGTTTGTAACAACTGAAGTTGAAATCAACGTGGTGCCTAACTCAAATTGACCCAGTAAACTAACAAAAGTTCCCTTGTAATAATATATTTTAGAGATTTAGCTAGCTTCTAGAATGCAAACCCAGAACCAGAATACTTGTTTTTAGTTTGTTTCTTTTTATTTATTTACAAAAAAAAGCTAAATTATAGTTAAGGGAAATAGAGAAAAGAGTCATGTTGCAGAGCTGATAGAACTCGACCTAAAATCATGTATAAAAGTAGATAAATTTTTAATCACTGAGATAAACTCACTTTTCTCATGTTAATTTGTTTCTTTTCATGCTTTCTTGTTGTGGATGTAATTTGATCTTTATTTGTACATTATTGTTCGTGGTATTTGTATTAGTTATTGGAATTTTAGTTAAGTGATATGACTTACTAATGTATGAACTTAGGGGCTGTATATTGGACACTACGATGTATGAATGTGATTACTGACTTATATAAAAAAATATCTTTCTTTACTTGTTCTTTGATGAATTAGTGGATGTTTTGATTTAAGGAATTTATGGGTCTGCATTTTGATGTAATATAACATCTACTTTTTCCTTCTGATATAAGTGTTGGGGTGTATCTAGTCAGTAAGTGTAAGTTGTGTGGTGTGGAGGAGGAGAGTGCAAGTCATGTGTTTATTTGCTTGTTAGATGGGTTGAAAATGAATGCTGAGTTTTTAGCATTGTTGGATGGGTTGAAAATGGTCAGACAACATGGTTTGGAGGATTATCAATTTTTGATTGACTCTGATTCTCAAGTCCTGGTTCAAATGGTATTGGGTAAAGCAGATATTCCTTGAAAATTAAGAGGAGTTTTAGGAGAAATTTGGGAATTACTTGGTGCTTTGCAATTCCAGTTCAAGTATGTGTATAGGGAATCTAATGTAGTTGCTGATTTTCTGGCTTCCTTTGTTGTACATACTGGCAGGTGTCATGTGTGTGTGTGTTGTGTTTGTGATTGAATTGAGATTGAGATTGGTATTGAATTTCCATTTACTTTAGGATTGAATTGGGGGTTGGATTGAATTTCCATTTGAGATTGAATTGGGATTGGGATTGAGATAAATGACATTTGAATAGCAACAGACAGATACACGCAGATATAGAGACAACTAATATGGTCTTTTGGTCTTTGATGATCATGGTTAACTATGTTGGAGTATACTGCTGCACTAAGGATGTTAACATGTGAATGAGGCTAGTTTGTAAGGAGATGAATTTTGGGAGAAAGGCTGCTACCATGGAATTTTGGTCTTTGCTATTTGTTGCTGCTGTGTTGAGCTTGCTTGTTTCTTTTTGATCATTTTAGAATATGAAACTACAACGTATTCTTTTGCTATGGGATCTTTTATTCTTTTATTTCAGAAGATCAACCATCCCTTTGGAAAGAATTGTGTATGTGAATATTGATGCAACTGAAATTTGTAGTCAACCATTGGTTTATTGTTGTTCAATCACAATCTCTACTAATAATTGGATGATTCAGGTTGATGATTTGCAATTGGTGCAGAGAACTTTTCTGCTGTGCTGAGAAGATGCTCTGCTATGAGGATACTACATGTGCTTTTAGGTTAAAGATCTGCAACTGGGCAGTAGCTGTATAGGGAATACACTGTTCTCTATTTTCTGTTTTACTGGCAGTCTTGGCAGTCTATTGTGGTTCTTGATCTATGATTGTTAGTTTCATGGCTTTTGCTGGGATGGTTCTTGAATATGGTTGCTGGGGTGATAATGATGAGAGTGGCTGTCGTCTTTTTGATGGGTTGCGGGATTGGGTTTTCTACTTTGTTTCAGTAAATATCTGCTATTCTAGCATTTTTCTGCTGTGAGTTGAGCTGAGTGCTTTGGTGCAATAACTGAGCTATAGGATCATAGCACAATAAGGAGATGTTGGTTCAGCAGCTAGAGGAAAGCAGTTCCAGACTTTGGGTTATGTCAGTAGGCAGGTTATGGTTACTTGGGCCATGGATTTGGATAGCTAGCAGCTGGACTGTTTTGATTAGTTTTTGGTTTTAATCATTTTTGAAGGATTAAAGCCAACTCCTTTGTAATTAGAATTTTTGAATTCTTTTGCTTCTTGTAACTCCTTTGTAATACATGATTGTAAATCATTTTTCATGAAATAAAGTGTTGATTTGTTCGAAAACAAAAAATGAGATATTATAAAACATATTTAGGATAAAACTTGAGGTAGTTACCAAACATGTTTTCTGTTTTTTATCTCATAATTTGATAGACAAAAATGACTACCAAACATATTTTCTGTTTCAGTGTTTACCACCAAACTGAGACAAAAAATTGTCTCTATTTTTGGTTTTTTGAAGACGCAAAAACAAAAATGTTATCAAACGACCCCTAAGTTTTCATTCCTTTTCTCTTACCTTTAGATTTTGATTTTATGAGATGTTGTTTAATTTGAGAATGATGTTTTTCAATTACGTTATGAACTAAATTTTTATTAAGATTGCAATGGAACCTGATGTTTAGTTAAATTGATCTACTCTCGTTTTTAGTTCTTATTGATCATATATAAGTTGTTTGTCATAATTTGTGCTTAATGTATGATTGTGTGACCAACAATTAATTTGATTTCCCAGATGAAATTGAGAGATGAATTTTAGGTTTAGATATGAATATGATGACATGCGTCTGGTTAATTCTTTTTAGGATTGAATAGCTGGGTTTGTGTATAGGATAGGAATATACCTATATATCATGTGTAACTTTTATAAGACTTTGACCTTAATGAATCTATTCTAAATTATTTTACATAGGAATATAGTAATTTAATTGGGAGAGATATTTTTATCTAACTATCGGAAGAGATTTAATAAATAATTTTGAGTTCTTAGTTAACAACTTATTTTCATTAATTAATTGAAAAGAGAGTAGAAAAATTTATACGAAGCATTAGGGGAAGTTGTAATCTTAAGTTCTTTTATCTGGTAAATTCAATCCTTGATTATTAATTTTAAATTTAGTTTTAAATTAGTAATTACATAGTTTAATTCTAATTGTTTAAATAAAATTGAATTGATATATATTTAGTACTTGGAAGTTATTAGTAATAATTCTCTATGGGAACGATACTTTACTTATCACTTTGTTACTTGTTGATCGTGTATACTTGCACATAAATTGTCAATATCAAATTCGGATAACAAGTTTTTGGTGCCCTTACCAGTGAATTATTCTAGTAATTATTTCAATATTAATTTCAATCAATTTGATCTTAGTTTAAAATTATTTAATTTTCTATTTTGATTGTTTTTGCTATAACTTTAGAATTTTGTATGCAAACACGATCTATAGGTCAGAAGCTACTACCGTACGAAGACGAAATAGAAAGAAGGCTCTGAAACTTGCAAAAATAGTGTCAAGAAGTAAATAATCAAGAAACTATGGCTAACGATGAATAGAAATCGTTAAGGGATTATGTTATACCACTTGTTACGAAAATACAATCGAGCATTCAAAGGCCCATAATTCAAGCAAATAGTTTCGAGATAAAGCTGGGTACCATCCAAATGATTCAGAATTCAGTGAGTTTGGGGATTTGCCTAACGATGACCCAAACGATCATTTGGTGAATTTTTTTAGAGATTTGTGACACATTCAAATACAATGGGTTTTTCGAAGATGCGATTAGACTCTGACTTTTCCCTTTCACACTTCATGATAAGGCAAAGAGTTGGTTGCATTCATTGCCGCCGGGTTCTATTACAACACAGAAAGATTTAGCTCAAAAATTCTTCGCTAAATTCTTTCCACCAGCTAAAACTGTAAAGATGAGAAACGACATCACTTCATTCGCACAACATGATTCTGAGATTCTATATGAAGCTTGAGAGCGATTCAAGGATTTACTCCGAAAATACCCTCACCATAGTATTCCTAAGTGGTTGCAAGTTCAAACGTTCTATAATGGATTTTTTAGTGCTACCCGAACCAGTATGGATGCAGTTGTAGGTGGGGCATTAATGGGGAAAAATTTTGATGAAACCTTTGAGTTATTGGAGACAATGGCTGCCAACAATTATCAGTGGCCCTCTACAAGGATCAATCAGGCAAAGGTAGCTTGAATTTACGAAGTTGATGCAGTTACTGCATTGGTTGCACAGGTGGCTGCATTGACAAAGAAGATTGACGCTCTAGGGGTGCAACATATTCAGAGTGTGGTAGTTGTTTATGAATTGTGTGCCGAAAACCATTTGAGCAATTAATGTGCAATTAATCTAGAGTCGGTACAATACATTGGTAACCAAAATAGGCAGCAATATAACAATAATTTCAACAATTATAACCCTGGTTAGAGGAATAATCCAAGATTTTCTTGGAATAATAATCAAGCCTAAACGTCTGCTCTGACACAATCATACCCACTAGGCTTTTCGAATCAAGCTCCACCACAACAGGAAAAAAAGTCAAATTTGGAGGAGCTACTTTCCAGGTACATAGCACAGAATGGGATAAGGATGAATGGTATGGAAGTATCAATCCGAAACCTAGAAAATCAAATGGGTCAGCTTGCTAATGCCATTAGCAACCGACCTCAAGGCACTCTATCTAGTGATATAGAGATCAGTCCTAAGAGGGAAGGTAAGGAGCATTGCAATGCTATTATATTACGCAGAAAAGAGTTACCTGCTTTTGTTGTTAGAACTCCAAAACAATCACATAGAGATGATATTGAGGGTAAAAAAATAAAAGATAGCAAGAATGTGGAACATAAAAAGAAAGAAGAAGATCCAATTGCATGTTCTAATAGAGGTAATTCGAGACCTATTGTGCCTCTTGTGCCGTTTCCACAATGGTTGCAATAACAGAAGTGGGATAAACAATTCTCTAAATTCTTGGAAGTGTTTAAGAAACTCCAAATAAATATCCCTTTCGCAGAAGCAGTGGAGAAAATGCCTAATTATGTGAAATTTTTGAAGAAAATTTTATCAAAGAAGAGAAAACTAGGCAATTTTGAGACAGTGACACTTACGGAGGAGTGCAGTGGTATTCTTAAAAAGAAGCTACCACCAAAGCTTAAAGATCTAGGTAGCTTTACAATTCCATGCACAATAGGCAGTCAGTTTTTTGGCAAAGCATTGTGTGATTTTGGAGCTAGTATTAACTTAATGCCGCTCTCAATTTATCAGTAACTGGGTTTGAAAGAAGCGAAGCCTACTAATATCGCATTATAGCTTGCGGATAGATCACTCACTTATCCAAGGGGCATAGTTGAGGACGTTCTAGTTAATGTGGATAAGTTCATTTTTCCAGCTGATTTCATAGTCTTAGATTGTGAGGAAGATAGGGAAATACCTATTATTCTTGGGCAACCATTCTTAGCAACGGGGGGAACACTTATCGATGTATAGAAAGGAGAGCTAACTATGCGAGTCCAAGATCAAGAGGTTACATTCAATGTATTTTCAACTATAAAATTTCAAAAGGAAGTGGAAGAATATTTTTGAGTTGATTTGGCGGAAGATGTAGTGAATGAGGTATTTGTAGGAAGCTGTATTTCAAATCCCCTTAAGAACACCAAGCTATATAAAGAGAGGGTAAAAAGATGGCATGATAAGAAGATCATTAAGCAAAAGTTTGAGCTGGGTCAAACTATACTTCTTTTCAATTCGTGGTTATAGCTCGTCCTGGGAAAAATCAAATAAAGGTGGTCAGGGCCATTCATTATTACTAAGGTGTTCCCGCATGGAGCATTTGAAGTCGAGGAAGCCAATTCGAAAAGAACTTTCATAGTGAACGGGCAAAGACTAAAGCAATATTGGGATGATGACATTAATCGTGAAAAGACATTACCCTTGCCGACCTAGGATGAAACATAAAGTAGTCAGACTGAAGACTATAAAACAAGCGCTATTTGGGAGGCAACACAAAATTTAGCTTTTAATTTTTATGCATCCAATAGTTTGAGCACCTCAGTCCTTACAACCTCCTTCAAGTGGGGGTTTAGTCGTCGTTGCATTTGACGAGAAGGTTTTGAATCCTCCTTAAGGTATATAGCATGATTACAAATTAATGAGCTTATACCTTTCAAATTAGCAATGGTCCACCCAATTGTACTTTTATGGCATCTAAGGACTTCAATTAGCTCAGACTCTTGCAAATATATAAGTTTAGATGAAATGACCACTAGGTATGACTCGCCCGCCCCTAAGAATGCATATTTTAGGTCAGATGGGAGAGATTTTAATTTAGGCTTTGGCCGCTTGACACTTGATGGGAGTGGCTTTGTACCACTTGGTGAGAATTCTTCAAATTTGGGTACCCATGTCTTAATAGCATGAGCGGGGCAACTCTATAAACTTTGATTATCATCTGTTAACTCAGATGTGATAGGTTCCAACAAATAAGTTTCAGCAGCGTTTTCATAAAATGTATTATTCAAATGTTCATGTGCCAAAGACTCAATGGAATTTACTTCTCTCACTTCCTTTTCCTCTCCTGGGTGCTTGACAATATTGAAAATGTTAAGCTCAAGAGTCATATTCCCAAAATTCAATTTCATGACCCAATTCCTGTAATTAATTAATGCATTTGAAGTTGTTAAGAAAGGTCGACCAAGAATGACGAGAATTTCATCTCCTCAACAATGCCCCTCGAAACTTTGACCGACCTATCTGCCAACTAGAGTGTGATACAAGTGAATTTGAGTTTACCCATGCCCAATTATTAGTAGACAGAGAAAGGGAACAAATTGACACTGACTCCAAGATCCAGTAGTGCTTGCTCTATCCTGAAATTTTCAATGACACATGGCACAGTTGGACACCCTGGATCCTTGTATTTTGGAGGAGTTTTGTGTTGGAGTATGACACTGGTTTGTTTTGTTAAGAAGGCTCTTTTCTGGACATTTTGGCTTCTTTTGATTGTGCACAAGTCTTTTAGAAACTTGGCATAAGAAAGAACCTATTTGATTGCATCCAGAAAGTGAAATATTGATTTTTACTTGCTTAAAAAGATCATAAATTTCTGTATGGTTATTCAACTTATGTGCTTTCTTGAGTCTTTGAGGAAAAGGAGCAGGAATAGAACACGAAGGATCTTTTTCCTTTGACGGTTCTGGTTCCTTTTCAATTACAGGTTCAGGCTCAACTGGTTCATTGACTGGGATTGACTCAGGTTTTGGCTTTGAAATTAATATGTCTCTAATGGTTTTATCAATTACCTTGCCACTCTCAGTGTAGTGACATCTTGAGCTTGTTGTTGTGGGGTTTCATGGTTAAAGGATTTCCCACATGATATTGACTTTGTGGTTGTTTTGGTTGGGTAGGAAACTTGCCCTTTTCATGTGTGGTCATTGACTGAGTCAACTTTTCAATATGACTTTTGAGATCCTCAAAGGACTGAGTGGTCTGGGTTTTGAAGTCATTGAAAGCCATAGTGAAATTATTGTTGTAGTTCATTTGGTTTTGCAAGAACTGATTTAATGTGTCCTCAAGACTTCTCTTATGTGGTGGTTGGTTTGGTTGATATGTAGGAGCTCCTTAAGGTGGTGGTTGTGAACTTTGTTGTGGATTCATGGGAGTTGGTTGTGTGTTCCTACAACTGAAGTTTTGGTGATTCTGCCACACTAGATTATATGTTTCAGAATACGAGTTGGAATAAGGCTTCTTGGAATTAAAAATTACATTTGTTTGTTCTAACAAGACTTCTTTGAATGCCAGAATGATAGGACATTCCCCAATAGAGTGTCCTATCAGTGCACAAATCCCACACACTTGTTCTGTGGGAGGGCCAACATCAACTTGATTTACCCTTTTCATCTCTAGAGCTTCAAGATTTCGAGACAAGGTAGTCATTTTCACTCTCAGGTTATCATCTTCTTTCAAGACATACTTACCCCATTGAGAAGTAGATGGTTTGGCGTCAATAGTGGTAGGAGAGGCTGAGTCCCACATTTGAGAACTATCATATATGGTGTCAAAAAATTTGAATGCCTCTTCTAGACTCTTTCCCATGAACTCTCCTTGAGCCATCATTTCAACAAACTGACATAGTCTAGTGGGCAAGGAATCATAGAAAAATCCTACAAGATTCCAATTCTTAAAAGCATGGTGTGGGAAGGATTGGAGAAGACCCTAGAATCTCTCCCAACATTGGTAAAATATTTCTCCCTTTTTAACCAAAAAATTCATGATTTGCCTTTTGAGTGCATTAGTACAGTGTAGAGAAAAAGACTTTCTGAAAAGCTCATTCTGTAATACCTACCATTTTGGCATTGAATGGGCTTTCAAAGAATTTAGCCGTTGTTTAACTTTGTCCTTTAAAGAGAAAGGAAAAAGTTTCAACTTGGCCAGTTCAGAATTATCTTGGCATGTTCCACATACCTCCTCAAAATCTTTGATATGTAGATATGATTTTTCTGATTTGAGTCCATGAAATTAGGTAGTAATTGCACTGTCCCCGCCTTTACATTAATGAGGGGCGCATTTGTAGGAAACACAAAACAAGAGGGGACACTGTTTCTTGTGGGATGCAAATAATCTCATAGATTTGAAGTGTTAGGAACTTCCCCTTCTCTTTCAGGAACTTCTCCTTGTCTCTCATTATTGGCATTGCTATTATCAAAAGAGTCTGCTACTGATCAAGGTGAAGATGGTCCAAACTGATTTACAGACCAAACAGATTCTTCTGGAAAATTTTGAAAGTGAGGATTATCCTCAAACATAAAATGAGAATTATAATAAAAAATATATACAACAAATGAATGTCTTTTCACCTTTGACTTTAAAACACCTTTTGGTTCCTCTGCAACGGTGCCAAAAACTTGACTTGATCTGAAATGTGTGTACCCAAGTGTAGGCAATCAAGTTGTACTTATAATCTGGTTAAGTCCGGAGTCGAATCCACAGAGAACTAATGTTGGTGTTTTGGAGTAAATAGTGACAGAGACCAAAGTGACTGAAACCCTTGAGATTTGAAGTTATGAGGTTTATGAAATTTCCTAGACAAAATATAAGATTCTCTCAAAAGGAATTTTCTAGATAAAATATAATATTCTCTCAAATGTAAAAGTTACCCTTTAGCTCGAGGATCTAGACATGTAGTCAATCATCCGATTGTTATATTTGTGCTTGAAAACTCAATTGACCCTATGTCAACAACAAGTTAATTGAAGGATAAAGATGGATTGTGATAATTAAAAGCATAGATCCGATGTCTTTATAGAGATTTACAAGAATTGTCAGTGTTGAGACTCAACCTGTCTACAAATAAGCAAGTAATTTTACAAGTCATCCAACCATTGTGTTAGTATTCCATTCTTAGTTGAAGCACAATAATGGTGAATATTAAAATGTAGTCATGAAGATATAGCTGGAGTAGTTGCAAAGAACCAATGAATCCTCCTATGCCAAGAGGCATCTTGTGTTAGAAAGGACTCATGGTTGTACAAAGTACCTTAACTTTGCTAGATGCATTCAATCATTCAATAAGCAATCAAAAGATAAAGCATTATGCATAAATGAAATGCACACAAATAACTTTCGAATGATTTATACATATCCATCACCTCTTACTAAAGAGTGAATGAGAAACTACTCACTTTTCATGGCTTTGAGAAAGCTCATCCCTCCTAGTAGAGGGGTAACAAGAGAAACTACACTACACAATGAGCCTATCTTCGACGAAGAATAAGTGAATCACTTTCCACCCTTTAAGGCTACAAGAGAGCTAGAAAGGTGGAAGAGTTTCACTGCTCTGAGTGAAGAAATAAGCTTTTATAATGGAAGTTAATGAAACTAATAATGAAAGTAGAAGAATGCTAGTCCTCTTTCAAAAGATCTCCCTTTTTCAAGTTCAAAGAGGAGGAATTTATAGACAAGGAGGAGGAGGTAAAAGTTCAGACCCAACTGTTTAAAGTCCAAGTGAAAACCACAAAATCCGAATAGAAATCCAACCATTCTGTAGCTTGTCAGGGGAATACGTTCGAACGTGGGATGGCGTTCTAACGTGGAGTCCTGTCTTCTTCGATGGGCGCTCAAATGCTGACTGGAGTTTGAACGTAATACTCAAGTGGCTTTTGTCCTCCACAGTGAAGAGCTACAACATGCCACATGCCATCACCCTAGCAATGTCTTGGGGCCCTCAAATAATTCAAGATAACATTCGAACATGGATTGGCGTTCGAGTGTGGTACTCAAGTAGCTCTTGTTCTTCTCAGGGAGTAGTCTGCAACATGCCGTCACCCTAGCAATGTCTTGGGGCCCCTCTAATAATTCAGGATAACGTTCAAACGTGGATGATTTGCTTCCTTATTCTCCAATTCTCTTCTAGAGCATGTGGGTGTTGCTTGAAAGTTTGGTATTCATTGACCTTAGGATTTTGTACAACATTTTCCTGAAATGTCATAGTTTAAACTCCATCAAAGCATAATTAGTCTTGTAAGTGCATAGTGAAATGTTAAATTTAACTATACATCAAGCATACAAATGGCACCCTATGAGGCATTTTATGGAAGGCTGTGCCGTTCTTCGATTTATTGGACGGAGGTTGGAGAGAGACCGTACATGGGTCCATATTTGATTAAAGACACCTCGGAGAAGGTTGACTTGTTACAGAAGTGCTTTCTTATGGAACAGAGCTAGCAAAAGAGCTACGCCGGCAGGTGGTGGCGACCTCTAGATTTTGAGGGTGGAGATCACGTCTTCTTGAAGGTGATGCCTAAGAGGGGAGTGGTTAGGTTTGGGAAGCAAGGAAAGCTGTCACCAAGGTATATCGGGGCCTTTGAATTACTTGAGAGGGTTGGCACAGTTGCTTACCGATTAGTGTTATCGCCAAATTTATTAGGTGTTCACCCGGTGTTCAATGTCTCCATACTCCGGAAGTACACTCCAGATCCTACACATGTGGTGGATGGGTGGTGAGCCAGTTGTTGATGAAGATGGGACCTTCGAGGAGGGACCGGTGCGCATCATGGATAACTGAGAGCAGGTTTTGCGAGGCAAGACTGTGAGACTGGTGAAGGTGCTGTTGCAGCACCATGGTGTAGAGGAGGCGACATGGGAGCGTGAAGACATTATACGTGCCAACTATCCATTCTTGTTTAAGGATGGAGGTACCTTCTTGTAGTCATAAAGTATTATATGACTTGTTGCATATGTGATGAGTGTGGAACATTCCAAATTAAGAATCTACATTGCATCCAATTTAACTTGTTTTGTAAAGAATTTTTGGGGAAATGGATTCAAATTGATAATTAATGGAGATTGGCTTGATTGCAGGTGATAGGTTGGAAAGGGCAGGCATAAAGCATCCCCATCAAGTGATCGAGGTTAACGGGGGGTGAAAAGACTGCAAGATGGATGGCTCAGGAGCTATCGATAGAAGCCATGCAAGACCTACTAGTAGAATTCATGCAAGACCACAATAGAAGACTTGAGAGCTACTGGTAGAAAAGCGTACTGGAAAGCAACTACTAGTGCCCCTTGTAAGACCTATTGATAGTATACCCTAGGTCACCTACGAGCTATTGGTAGATGATGCCCAAAAAGCCCAGGCCTTTCTCCAAATGACTCCACCAACTACGGGGCCCCATTTTGTCATCTAATCCATGCTCTGATATCTCTAACACCCCATGATGATCTTCTAACCTCTCTATTCAGATTTGAAGCATGAGGGAATGGGGAGCCAAGGGAGAGAGATGGAGTGGTTGGAAAGCATGGGAGGACCACTCTTTGACTAATTTTGGAAACTTTTGTGGAAAATCTCACTCCAATCCCTCCAAGTTAGCCACTCATGCTATGGAGGCTTGCTACACACAATTTCAGATCATTAAGCTTTTAGAGAGAGAAGGTCCAAGGTAGAAGATGAAGTTCTAGAGAGAGAAAGTTGGGTTTTACATTTTCCTTCACCATTTTCATTGTAGTAAGCTCCATTTTACTTGTAATTTTTCCCTATTGCACTCTAATCTCTTTTAATCAAGTTGTAATCAATTTTAGTTAAGTTTACTTGTGGTTCATTTCTACATTTGGGTTTTGTTTCCTTTAAGCTTTACATTTTGGAAATGAATATCTTCTTTCTTGTAGTTTAAACCTTCTTTTACATTAATACAAGTCTATGTTTGATTTCACTACTATGTTTCTCTACTTAGTGTTTGCTCTTGCCTTTTCCATGCATAGCTAAACCTTTAGTGGCTAATCCAAGAGGGATTTCCTATTGCGTATATGAAATCGACTCTCTTTCATTCTTCCTCGTAGTGTAATGTATTTGGTTTGACTAGGTTGAGTGTGGACGTGGTTGTAGGCTTTTGATACACCATAGACTTGTCAAGGGGTATACTCTTGCCCAACACAACTACATTAGTCCCTCACTCTTTACCAATCAATTAAATATCGAGACACCATTGGTTGAATGAAATGAGTCAATTTGACATTCCCATTGGAATGACCTCTATGGATTTGCCAACATTGTTTTCTTGCATGTATTCTTAACTCACAACTCACCAACTTTCAAATCACTAGATTTTCCAATTTTCACTTTTTCACAAATCACTCTGCAAAAATACCTGACCTCTCCTTCTCTGAGGAGAGGACTTTAGAATACTCATTCCAAGTAAAACATGACATTGCAAGTCTCTCTACGCTTGGGGAGCACTTTTTTAGTTTTTGTTTATCCACACACAATTTTCCCACTTCTTGCATTGAACTCGAGAGAGAGTGACACTCACCAATCTCTATAAGCAATATACACACAATCGGGTTCGTGTTGGATGTTAGGGAAAAGATTCAAGCAATATGCATGTGGTTGGATGTGCATGTGTGTGTAAATTTCAGGGATGAACTTTTTTTAAGGGGAGAAGAATGTAAAACTCAGAAAAATTTAAATTTTTATTATGAAAGAGTAAAATAGTAATTAGCCGTTGTGGTACCAGTTGAAAACCTAAATTTTTCTAGAACTCGGATGACAAAACGTACCTTACTATGGGATTTGTCTCACGAAATGTAGTTATCCAGCCAATTTTTATCAAATTTCAAAATAGTTAGATTTTTTTGGTTTTATAATGCGATCGGGCGTCGTGCAACTCAAATAAATACGATTGGGATTTGAGTGCGAAACATTGAAAATAATTTAAAGTTAGTTCAAATAAAATATATTGAACTTAAATGGTACAAGATTTAATTAATTTGGGATAAAATCAGATCAAAAAAAAAAAGACACGTGTGGCTTAACGTGGACCAAGTATTAGACGGTATAAATAGGGGAGAAAAATCAGATTTTTTCCCCATTTACCCTAGCTATTCTAATATATATATATATATATATATATATATATATATATAAAGAGAGAGAGATATCAAAAGAAGAAAGGGAAAACAAGGGTTCTTCAAGCCTTTCTTCTTCGATCTAGGGCTATCCGTTCGTTGGATTGCATCAGGCCAAGAATCAAAAGTGTTCTACATGACAACAGCTACAAGTATGTACCAAAGATCGCAAGTTTCACTGAAGTCTCAAGATCAAGATTTTTGGGATCAAGTCTTTGAAGCTTGATTTAGGTGACTTGACTCCTACAACGTGGTATTAGCTTCAAAAGGGAGTGTTCTTTTCCTAAATAGATTTATTTTCAACCTAGGTTTGTATATGAAATGTGTAGTATGATTAGAAGATGAAATCTCTAGTTTAAATATACTCCTAGTGTAGCTAGAGTATGGAAATGAGTATAGAAACATGTAGAACCTATTTTGCACGAATTCGATTTGTAGAAATTTTTTGTTGAAATTTCTTGATATATGTGATGAATGAGGCATGCTATGTGTTTATATTTATGCCTTGATGGTGTTTTATAAAATGCCTATGTTGATTAAGTATGTTAATTGCATTGAAAATGTTATAACATGCTTTGGGTGATGTTGTGAATTGTGATTATATGATTATGATATAATTGACAATTGAGAAATGTTGATAGACATTGAATATGTTCATAATGTGCTCATGACATATTGAACATGCTATGGAAAGTGCAATTGTACATTAAATTTGCATATGCACAAGAAACATCACATTTGTGGGTATGTGACATGAGGGTGGGTGTGTGCATGATTTGATCAAACACCATCCTTGGTGGTTAATACGTGGACTTGGGAAAGTTGGACCTAGGTTTGACTGAGTCGCTGGGGTTGCATTGAAAACAAGGGTCGGGGTTAGCAAGAAAGACTAGATTTTCCCTCAGGTGTAAGAATCGGTGATTTTGGATATGCACTCCGTTGGTATTTGTGTCCATAAAGTGTGTCGGCGTATGTAGAGCCATTGGTGGAAGTCCATAGATGCTATTTCGGTTTGGTACCTATTGGTGGAAGTCCATAAATACCCACTCCAAGAAAGACCCGAGATTTGTAAAAGGTTGTTGGATGTGTAACATCAACGGCGGGGGCTGGAAATGACTGGATACATATGCATGACATTGCATGTGTTATGAAAGTTGGTGAAAGGCTCGGGTTGCATTGTGATTAGCATAAAAACATGACATATATTGTGCACTAATTTGCCTCTTATACTTGCTTTTGTCATGAAATTGGGGAGAATTGGGTTTAACTTGCGTTTTGATGGAATCTGGTGTGAATGCAGGTAAAACAATGTAAATGACATGAGTTAAACCCCCATTGAAGTGGGTGAGCTCAATGATGAGGAAGGGGTAGCTTAAAGGAAGGTTTGGAGGGTTAAGAGACCATGAAAAACCAAGAAAATTCAAGTTGGTCGAAAACCTTCGGGAAGGTTTTGTCCACTAGAGTGAAACCTTCTAGAAGGTTTTGTCCACTGGAATGAACCTTCCGGAAGGTTTTGTCCACTGGAGTGAAACCTTCCGAAAGGTTTTGTCTACTGGAATAAACCTTCCAGAAGGTTTTGCCTGCTGACCCCTTCATTTAACTGTTCCTACATAAACCTTCTGGAAAGTTTATGTCGACCTTCCGAAAGGTTTTTGCTAGATTCCCCAGACAGCCTGTAACTCAACTCTGTAGCTTGGGTGTCCCACTTATACTACTCCATCAAGTCTCCTGACATTCCTTACACGTCCAGGAGGCCTCCCTCACCCCTAGTTGGTCTTGATGATGCTTGGGCACTAATGAGAAGGAGAAAGAAGAAACTAGGAATAGAGAAGAGTGGAGGCTGGTCTTAGTCTACACCATGCAGTCCCTATGGATGGAAATCACATCACTTAGTTGAGGGAGCAGACTATGGACGTTTTTGGGGGGAAATTACTCCATTATTCAACATTCCATACACTACACAGAGGACATAGAGAGAGAGAGTCTGGAGAAGATGATGAATAGTATTCTAGAGAGATAAATTGAGATTTTTACATTTTCTTCAATACATTGTCTTGAAATCTCCTGTAAGAATCTTTAGAGCTTCATTGAATGTCATTAATTCTAGTTCCTACAAGTTCATTGCAAGCTTAATTTCCTTTTAAATCTTTCACCATTAATGAATTTATGTTCTTCATTCTTCCTAGTTGTAAAATGGGTATTAATTGCTTTCACTTATAGCTTATGTTTGCTTGCATTTAGTTACTCAAGAACTTCATTCCTTTGCAATGAATTCTCATTTCATTGTTAATTTCATCCCAAGCATGAGTAGCTAAATCCTTTAGTTGGCAAAACCAAGGGGAACCTCCACTTGGGGATGCCATTTCAACTCATTCTCCTCCCTTCTTTCAGAGTTCAATGGTTCGGTTTGATTGGGTTGAGGGTGGATAAGTTGGTGAGTTGTTGATATTCCGTAGTCCTAGTCATAGTTTATGCTTAGATACTCACCCATCTTATCCCTAGCTTCCCACAAATCAATCGTACATTTATATTCTATTGAAGGAGGGATTCGAGTTGAGATGGTATCCCTATTGGAGTGACCTTTTAGATTAGCCAACATTTGTTTCTCATTTCATTTTCACCGAAACACACTTCACCAAACAACTTTCAACAACCAAAGATATTACACTTTCTTTCACCTAAAATCATTTTCCCTTTGGTTCACACCCTTCCCCATGGAAACGACCTTGGAGTACCTACAAGTAAAACACAATCCACAAAAATCTCCTTGCGCTTGGGGAGCATTTTTTTTCATACACATAACACATTTCCACCATCCCATTTTCCCATTTCCTTGCCCTTTCTTTTGACACTACTTAAAGGGAGAGTGACATTCCCCTCCATCCATATAAAATACATTTTGAGGGATGATATTTAGGGGTTAGGGATAACAAGGAAAATAATCAAGCATTTTTGGAGCCGTTGCCGGGGAAGGCAAGTGTCGAATTGAGAAGGTGATTTTCGGACAACGGAGGTAAGTCTCGTGATTGTCATCATGGGCTGAGGTATATTGTTACGTGTATATATATCCTTATTTGTGTATAATGTTATTTGTAGATAGTTTACTGCATGTGGGGAAGGGACAAGCAAAACCGATTGGTTAGACAACCCTTAGACCCCGACATGAATATTGACCAAAACCCACTCGAGGATGCGGTTGATAATTTTGATAATCTTGGTGCCAATCCAAATGCTCGAATAGGGGGGGGAGTTCCCGAACCTAGAATGCCTAATCCACGGATGTAATTTCCCCCTCCCGTGAATGAAGGGAATAACATCCCAATGGACCCTCCGACGAGGTCTATGAGGGATTTCCTTCAACCAACCCGTAGCACCACACCCTCTTGCATCCATTTACCGGTCTAAGCTCATCCTTTCCAAGTTAAGGCAGGGATGTTGCAACTACTTCCTACATTCCATGGGATTGAAAATGAAAATCCCAACTTGCACATAAGGGAGTTTGAGGATATAGTTGCAACCTTCAATGCTAACTATGCTATGGAGGACATATCTCGATTGAAATTGTTTCCTTTCTCCCTCAGTGATAAAGCCAAATCATGGTTGTATGCCTTGCGACCTCAGTCCATCACCTCTTGGGTTCAAATGCTCTCTGAATTCTTAAACAAATTTTTTCCCATTCATAGAACCATTGCTTTAAAAAAGGAAATTCAAATTTTTTTTGAGAAGCCCAATGAGCAATTTTATCAATGCTGAGATCGCTACAAGGAGTTGATATAGTCCATACCACACCATGGCTTTGAATCATGGAAACTAGTAAGTTTCTTCTATGAAGGAATCACACCAAGCCATAGACAATTCATTGACATAATGTGCAATGACGAGTTCTTGAACAAAGACCTTGATGAGGCCTTGGACTACTTTAGTAAACTTGCCTAAAATGCACAATCTTGGGACATTAGGGATCCCAACGATGTACCTAGGACGCCCTTAGGTAGTAGTCAACCACAAGGAGGAGGGATATATGATTTGAAAGACCGAGAAGACTTACTTTCAAAAATTGCTAAATTATCAAGGAAAGTTGAGAGTCTTGAAGTCAATCGGAGACATGAGGTATCTAATGTTTCTAACATTATGGAGGGATGTGTAATCTGTGAGAGTGTAGAGCATTCCACGTTGGAATGTCCTAACATTCCAGCACTTAAGAAAGCATACCATGAGCAAGTCCATGCATTCAACCAACCAAGACAATCATTTTCTCCTAATTCGAACACCTACAATCTGGGGTGGAGTAATCACCAAAATTTCAGTTGGAGAAATGAGAACCCCATTCCTCACGGGTCAAGTGCATATTCATCTCCCATGCCACCCAAGCAAAACCAATACCATGGCCAAGGGCAAACATCTAGTTCTCAATACCCAAGGACCAATCCACAAGGGTATCAGTCAAACTCGCCACCATAAAATTTTTCTCCAAGTCCACCTTCACAAAGTTTTTCTCAAGGACTATCCAATCCATCCATATACCAACCTCCTTACAAAAGGAATTTGGAGGATATGGTCCATTCCTTCATTCAAAGACAAACCGCCATCAATAACCAAAATGTCACAGTCATCAATGATATAAGAGCCCAACTCACAAAGTTGACAAACTCCATAGGGGCATCTCAACAAGAAAAAGGGAAGTTCCCTGCTTAACCACAAGAGAACCCTAGGGGTCAACACGTTGTTGAGTCATCGGAGCCTTTAAGAAAGAGTTGCGAGCAACTCAAAGCTATCACCACCCTCCGTAGTGGCAAAGAAATTGACAAAACTATTTTGCCAACGGTCTCACCCAAGACCACATTGCCAAAAGGAAAAGATATCTTGAGTGACGCCGACAAGGGTGTAGTGAGTGAAGAGAAAGAAAGAGAGGTTGTTGAGAAAGAAAAATTAATTGATGATTGTGTGTTTATTCCTCCCATTCCCGCCCTTTTCCCGAGTCGTTTGAGGCCACTTTTCAAGGTGGCTAATTATGCTGATATTTTAAAAATGTTTAAACAGGTAAAGATTAACATTCCACTCCTCGACGCCATCAAGCAAGTCCCATCTTGTGCTAAAATTTTGAAGGATCTATGCACGGTGAAAAGGAGATTTAATATCCACAATAAGGCATTCCTCACAGAAAAAAGTGAGCTCAATATTGAAGACTAACATTCCTCCCAAATTCAAAGACCCCGATTGTCCAACCATAGCCATCACCATTGGAAATTGTCGAGTGGAGCAAGCACTCCTCGATTTGGGAGCAAGTGTGAATCTTCTTCCCTACTCGGTGTATCAACAACTTTAGCTTGAGGAGTTGAAGCCCACCTCAATCACGCTTCAATTGACGGATTGTAGTATCTGTACACCAAGAGGAGTTGTTGAGGATGTCTTAGTTAAAATTGATAAATTTTACTTCCCTCTCGATTTCATTGTGCTTGATACACACTGTTGCAAACCTTTGCTCCCAAATTCCCGTAATACTTGGACGACCCTTCCTTGCTACATCTAATGTCGTGATAAATTGCAGGAATGGTCTAATAAAGTTGGCATTTGGGAATATGACAATGGAGCTCAATGTATTCAACTTGGCAAAGCAACCGGGTGATGATGAGGAAGTAAGTGAGGTCAATAGAATCGACACTTTGGTTGAGGAGCACTTGAAGCTGGAGGGGATATTGAAATTCAAGGAAGAAGGAATTATGGATCTTGAGAATTATGATGAGCAAGAGGAGGCAAAAGATTTGAAAGG
The DNA here is from genome assembly GCA_963454935.2 of Ilex paraguariensis. Classification (NCBI taxonomy): domain Eukaryota; kingdom Viridiplantae; phylum Streptophyta; class Magnoliopsida; order Aquifoliales; family Aquifoliaceae; genus Ilex; species Ilex paraguariensis. The sequence continues at coordinate 1,105,420 of CAUOFW020000001.1, forward strand.
GATAAAAAGGTGGATCCCTACATTCGAAGAGTTACCCCATCGAGAAAAGAAAATTTTTTCATCGGATGAACAAAAGCCCAACTTGGAGTTGAAGCCCTTGCCTTCCCATTTAAAGTATGCCTATCTTGGGGAAGGTGAAATATTTCTGGTGGTCATTAGCTCTACATTGAACATGGAAAAAGAAAAAGAACTCTTTGAGGTTTTAAGAAAGCATAAAGGAGCAATTGGGTGGACCATTGCAGATATCAAGGGGATAAGCCCTCTCATTTGTACCCACCGCATAGATCTTGAGGAGGATTCCAAACCTTCTCGACAACCACAAAGATGGTTGAATCCCATAATGAAGGAGGTGGTCAGGGATGAGGTTCTGAAACTACTTGATGTGGGGATCATTTTTCTGATTGCCAATAGTAAGTGGGTTAGCCCCACGCAAGTAGTACCTAAGAAATTCGGAATTACGGTGGTTGAGAATGACGAGAATGAGCTTATACCTACAAGAGTGATCACCAGATGAAGGGTGTGCATTGATTACCGAAAGCTAAACGCTTGCACAAGAAAAGACCACTTCCCATTGCCATTCCTCGATCAAGTTCTAGAACGAGTAGCGGGTCATCTATTCTACTGCTTTTTAGATGGATACTCAGGCTACAATCAGATCGAGATTGCTTTGGAGGATCAAGAGAAGACCACCTTCATGTCCCTATGGTACCTTTGCCTACCGTCGCATGCCATTTGGACTATGCAATGCTTCAGGGATGTTTCAACACTGTATCATGGGGATTTTCAGTGACATAGTGGAAAAGATAGTGGAGGTCTTTATGGATGACTTTTCGGTGTTTAGGGATTCATTCGAGGGATGTTTGGCAAACTTGGAGAGAGTTCTAACAAGATGTGAGGAGAAGAATCTAGTCTTGAATTGGGAAAAGTGTCACTTTATGGTGACGAAAGGAATTGTACTTGGCCATATAGTTTCAGCAAGGGGTATTGAAGTCGATAAATCCAAGGTGGAGGCCATATCCAACCTCCCCATGCCAGGAGCCATCAAGGGCATCCGGTCATTTTTGGGCCATGCAGGTTTTTATCGTCGATTCATAAAAAATTTCAGTGCATTGGCCCGACTCTTGACCAACCTGCTATCTAAGGAGGTCCCATTTGAGTAGTCGGATGATTGTGAGGCATCCTTTAAAACACTTAAAAGCATGCTAGTCACACCTTCGATCATGCGACCACCTAATTGGGATCTACTTTTTGAGCTCATGTGCGACGCGAGTGATTACGCGATCGGCGCAGTGCTCGGTCAGAGGGAAAAAAATAGACCATATGTGATACACTATGCTAGCAAAACACTTAGTGAGGCTTAGATGAATTACACTACCACCGAGAAAGAGTTGCTAGTAGTAGTGTTTGCCTTAGATAAATTCTGTTCTTACATCATTGGTTCACCTATTGTTGACTTTACTAATCACTCTACTTTGGAGTATTTGTTGTCTAAGCCAGATGCAAAACTAAGACTCATTATGTGGATACTCCTCCTACAAGAATTTGACTTGACGATCAAGGACAAGAAAGGAGTTGAGAATGTGGTGGCGGATCATTTATCCCAGTTTATGGTGCAAGAGGCTGATGAGCACATTCCTATCCCTGACTTTTTCCCTGACGAGCATTTGCTTTCAATTCATTCTGTATGTCGTTGGTATGCTGATATATGTAACTATCTTGCAACAAGACAGATACCACCGCAATGGAACCTAGAAGATCGAAGGCGATTTATGGCGGATGTGAAGTACTTTTACTTCGACAACCCGTATTTGTTCAAGTATTGCCCCGACCAAATCATGAGGAGATGCATACCTGAAAATTAACAGTGAGATGTCCTTGCATTTTTCCATTCACAAGCTTGCGGTGGACATTTCTTGGCGAAAAAGGCTTCGTCCAAAATTCTTCAATTAGGTTTTTACTAGCCCTCTCTTATCAAAGATTGTGTTTCGTTTTGTAAAGGATGCGACAGATGCCAACGGTTGGGTAGTGTGACCCAAAGAAACATGATGCCCCTTTCACCAATACTTGTCATAGAAATATTCGACTATTGGGGCATTGACTTCATGGGTCCTTTCCCTATGTCATTTGGTTATTTGTACATACTCCTGGCAGTGGACTATGTGTCCAAATGGGTGGAGGCTATCTCGACCAAGGCTAATGACCACCGAGTTGTAGTCAAGTTTCTCAAAGGGAACATCTTTTCAAGGTTTGGGATGCCTTGTGCAATAGTAAGTGATGGTGGATTACATTTCTGTAATAGGCCATTTACATCTCTAATGTTCAAATATGGCGTCACTCACAAAGTATCCACTGCCTATCACTCATAAATAAATGGCCAAGCTGAGCTAGCCAGTAGGGAGATCAAGAACATTCTAGAAAAAATAGTTAACTCAAATAAGAAGGATTGGTCCAATAGATTAACTGATGCCCTCTGGGCATACCACACTACTTTTAAAACTGTTTTGGGCATGTCTCTCTATGGGCTTGTCTATGAAAAGGCTTGCCATCTACTTGTCGAAATGGAACACAAAGCCTATTGGGCCATTAAGACTTTAAATTTTAATTTGAGAATGACCGGTGATCATAGGAAGTTAGAGCTGAATGAGTTGGAAGAGACTCGAAGAGATGCGCATGAGAGCTCTAAAATCTCAAAAGAACAGGCCAAAATCTTTCATGATAACTCCATTGTGAGGAAATCATTTGAGCCCGGGTAAAAAGTGCTCTTATACAACTCTCGCCTCTCAATTTTCCAGGGCAAACTTCGATCTTGTTGGGATGACCCCTATCTCGTAAAGGTGTCCTACCCCAACGGAGCTGTTAAAATCACAAATCCTAAGAATGGCCAAGCATTCAAGGTCAATGGCCAACAACTTAAGCCATTCTTTGAGGTTTTTGCTAGGAAAGAAGTGGAGGGAGAATTGATTGACCCAGTCTATCCGGACTTGGGGGAGGAGTAACTAGTGTTTATGCTTTCTAGTGTACAGTTGCTTTTGTTTCCCTATGTTATTTTTATCTCATGTCACTTACTTTCTTTGGTTGTCTAGTATTGATTTTCTGCATTTCAAATCTTGGTGCTTTTGACAAAAGCTCATTTGTGAGGTGCTCTCTAACCTTACTCATCTTTTTCCTACCCTTCATTGCATATCGTTTCTTTTTGTTGCATTGAGAACAATGTATGATTAAAGTTAGGGGGTGAGGTGCAGCATTTGCATGATACACCAATGTTGTTGGGAAAAAAATTTTGTGATACAGATTTTTGCTTGCATTAGTTGCATTAGTGCAAAATATGTGAAAATTTTGAAAATGTTTGATGGAAAATATCTAAAAATTGATCTGTATTCCCTTATGAAGAGTGTGTGGATTAGATGACATATTTATCTTTGTAGTGAACTTTGAGTACATGAGCATACCATGGAAATTGACCCTTTGCATGAGTATCACATATGTATTGATTTTTGAACTCAACTGTATGTGACCTTTCAATGTGTAATTTCAGCAATTTATGGATTGGATTCATGTTTTAGGCTTGACATAAGTAGTGGAGATGAGTAAGAACCCATGTGAGCTTTAATGCCAATCCTTGTTTGGAGGGAACTTACATTTACTCAAAGAACAATTTTTCAATGTCAAATTTGTTCAATAGTCTCATTATACTTTGTTTTGGTTAGGTGCATCTAGATAGTAGATTGACTTGTTTCGATTATACAATGCCATCCTATGCATACCTGGAAGTGATTTTAGGCCATCTTTGAAATACTTTGAGCCTTAACCCTTTTTCTTGTGCGAAGATTATCCCTAGTGCCGTGATTGAGCCTAATTTAAATTGTTTCTATGCCACACATTTGACCAAGCCAATGAAAACAAGAAATATCTACCTTACCTTGGTTGTTCCTTGAAGTTAAATATGAGTGATTGCAAAAAGTAAAGGAAGGGTGGTGTGGAAACCCAAACAAAGGGATGAATGATGTTGCAACTCAAAGAGTTCAATGGAAAAGAATGAAAATTCAAGAAAAGGAAGAAAATGGGTGAGAAGAAGAACATAATGAACAAAAGAAAAGGAAAATGTCAAGGAAAAGAAAGAAAAGAAACAAAGAGTGTGGTGATGGTGTTAGCCTAGAAATCCTATAAAAGGGAGAATATTTTTGAAATAAAGGTCATTCGCTCGGAACAACCCTCTTTGTCATCCTATATCCTTCATTTCACTTACCTCATTACCACCCCAAGGCCTTATTATAACCCTTGACAATCCTAAATGATCTAAAGAAAGCATGGGGGAAGTATACTTTTAAAGAACAAGAGAAGTTGGTTTAGCTGTCTAATGCCCTAGCATTCCTTTCATGAGATTATGCCAAGGTTGTTTTATTTTTCATATATGAACTTCATTTTTGGATTGCATGTGAGTACACTTTGTTTTGAACACAAGATTCTCTCTCACATGTACACATAGAGTGCATACCAGGAGAACTTGAGTGCATTTCATTGTTTAAGAGTGACCTCCAATGAGTTTTGCATTGAAACTGAATGTAGCAGGCTATTCGAATGTGAAGTCTGTTGCTTAAATGCTCCAATTACTTGTTCGATTCACACAGACACGAGTTTGAAAATTAATAGGTAGGTGCATACTTTAGACTAGTATTTGAGACCATGGTTTTGCTCATGTGTGCTTAGTTCAATCATTTGAGAAATGTGTTAAATAGCTCCATACTTGTAGAATGGGAGAATATTGCTTAAGTTTTTGATATTTGAAAAGGCTTAGGAGTACCTGTGTTGTTTGAATCCGTGTTTACATGTTAGGTATTCATTTTGGTAGTTTAGGTTGAAACCCATGCTTCATGCATAATAATATCAAAATCTTAAATCATGTTGCAATTGCGGAAATGACTTTGGGCATGATTAAAATTATGGTCCATAGATGTGGTTTAAGTTTTTGGTAGGTAAGATAACCTTGAAAATGTGCTAAAAGGTTTTGAAATGGATAAATGATGGATTGGATGTGAATTTTTGAACAAAGGATTAGTTTTGCAGCAAAGGCAAAACCTTCCGGAAGATGTTGTCTGGTGAGCAAATCCTTCTGGAAGGTTTCTGTCGACCTTCCGGATGGTTTTGCCCAGAAACCTAAAAATGGGGGTTTTAAATTAGATCTTTTTGAAAAAATCTTCATTTTCCCCCCAAATCTTATCAGCCCAAACCCCATCCTCTCCTCCTACTCTCTTCTAACCTTCAATTTAGTTCCTCCAAACCTCAATTTACCTACCTTCTATGGATTAGGGGTGAGATCTAGTGGGATTTAGCCGAGTTCTCTTCATAAACCCTAGTTCTTAATCCTTGCTCATAACTCTCAGTTGTCCTTTAATCCCTCTAAATTCCCTTTACTCAATGCGATGGCTCGATTAAATGGAATGACTATGGGAATGTGGGAGCCTTTTGAGAGTCTGTGGTGGTGGTGCATGATGGTTCTTGGTCTTGGGGCATTGTTGTACCTCATGGCCTGAACAAAGAAGACAGGGTCCGTGTCTCCACCCTCCTCTAGCTCTACTTCTTGGAAAAGGACTGGAGAAAGTCCTAGCACCCAGGATAGGGAGGAGCAGAGGACAAAGGCAAGACATAACACTAGAAGGTAGAGGATTGAAGAAAAGGGGGTGACATGTGAGAGGTATGTCAACAAGGTCACTCTTGGATCTTCGAATGCGGTGGTGAGAATCATTGAAGAATGGGGATTGAATTGTTGGTTCGATGAAGTCAAGGGGTACAACCTGGGGATGTGTCACGAATTTTATCAGAAGTTGGTTATTTTTGGTGATAATGGGGGTAAACTGAGGACAAATGTGAGAGGGAAGACATTCGAGGTTACCCCTACCACAATTGCCACGACCATGGGGTATACGAGGCCTCCCGCATCCACCCCATTCTACCCACACAATATGGAAGAGAGTAGGACCCTCCAGGATTACGTAAACCTCACTTATGGGGACCCGACTACGTTCACAGGAACGATGTTGGTCGGAAGCCTCAAGCATGCATATGGGATCATGAATAAGGTGCTTCATTATAATTTAATGCCTCGGGGTTCAAAGAAGAACCCAAACAAGGAGTAGTTGGCATTACTACACGCATTCATGACTGGGGTTGCCATTGATGTGGCTTATTTTATTTGGTTAGAGATGAGGGAGTTTGCCCAGGCTGCAAAGCCAAAGGCAAATCTTCCCTTTGGTAGCCTCGTCACTAAGTTGTGTGACCAAGCCAACGTGAAGCATTATGCTCATGATACACTGCTCCCCCCAGAGACTGGAGCCATAGGGAAGTCCAACAGTTTGAAAAGAGCTTCCAGGACTGGGGGTAAGGGAGCAGGGGCACCAAGGGCACAACCATCTGATGTGGGAACATCATCTGCAGCACCCCCACTGCCTACACCTGCCCCGGCTCGCACAATGTCGAAGCGCATGGATGCTCTAGAGTCCATAGTGCACAGGATTTTAGAGATGATGCTACAACTTTTCTAGCATACTTTCCCAGGAAGGCCTGTCCCCAGAGGACCACCACCCCCGCAGCCTTCAGCTGGACCTTCAACTTCTATTCCCATACCCTCAGTGACTGTTGAAATGGATGGCGAGGACAAGGAGGAGTCAGAGTTTGAGTCCAAGACTGAGAATGAGGATGCTTTTGATGAGGAGGAGGACTGAGACTTTTGGGTTGTGGTGAACTATGATCATACGTAGTTAGGGTTTCTTTTGGTGTCGGCCTGTAGAGGTGCCTCTAGATTTTGGCCGTCTTTTGCTTGGGGTTTTGAACACATTGTAAAGAACTTTTTGAAAGTAATTAATGAAATACCACAATTGGTTATTTATCGTTGCTCAAAGTTATTCCCTTAATTGCAATGTGATTTTTGGATTTCAAATTGTTGTGATTTTTGCTTGTTGTGATATTTGGTTTTATGGATGAATGGTTATGTACTTATTGCTTGTGGTTGGAAATAATATTTGCTAGGGACTAGCAAAGCTCAATTTGGGGGGTGTGATTGGCATAAAAACATGACATATATTGTGCACTAATATGCCTCTTATACTTGCTTTGTCATGAAATTGGGGAGAATTGGGTTTAAATTGTGTTTTGATGGAATCTTGTGTGAATGCAGGTAAAACGATGTAAATGGTATGAGTTAAACCCCCATTGAAGTGGGTGAGGTCAATGATGAGGAAGGGGTAGCTTAAAGGAAGATTTGGAGGGTTAAGAGACCAAGAAAAACCTAGAAAATTCAAGTTGGTCGAAAACCTTCCGGAAGGTTTTCTCTACTGGAATAAACCTTCTAGAAGCTTTTTCCTGCTGACCCCTTCATTTAACTATTCTTAGACAAACGTTCCGGAAGTTTTATGTCAACCTTTCAGAAGGTTTATGTCAACCTTTTGGAAGGTTTTTGCTAGATTCCCTAGATAGCTTGTAACTCAACTCTGCAGTTTGGGGGTCCCACTTACACCACTCCATCAAGTCTCCTAACATTCCTTACACGTCCAGGAGACCTCCCTCACCCCTACTTGGTCTTGATGATGCTTGGCCATTAATGAGGAGGAGAGAGAAGAAGCTTGAGATAGAGAAGAGTGGAGGCTGGTCCTAGTCTACACCATGCAGTCCATATGGATGGAAATCACATCACTCAACTGAGGGAGCAGACTATGGACATTTTTTTGTGGGAAATGACTCCATTATTCAGCATTCCATACACTACACAGAGGATATATAGAGAGAGAGAGTTTGGAAAAGATGATGAATAGTGTTCTAGAGAGATAAATTGAGATTTTTACATTTTCTTCAATACATTGCCTTGAAATCTCCTGTAAGAATCTTTAGAGCTTCATTGAATGTCATTAATTCTAGTTCCTACAAGTTCATTGCAAGCTTAATTCCCTTTTAAAGCTTTCACTATTAATGCATTTATGTTCTTCATTCTTCATAGCTGTAAAATGGGTATTCATTGCTTTCACTTATAGCTTATGTTTGCTTGCATTTAGTTACTTAAGAACTTCATTCCTTTGCAATGCATTCTCATTTCATTGTTAATTTCATCCCAAGCATGAGTAACTAAATCCTTTAGTTGGCAAAACCAAGGGGAACCTGCACTTGGGGATGCCATTTCAACTCATTCTCCTCCCTTCTTTCAGAGTTCAATGGTTCGGTTTGACTGGGTTGAGGGTGGATAAGTTGGTGAGTCATTGATATTCCGTAGGCCTAGTCACAGTTTATGCTTAGATACTCACCCATCTTATCCCTAGCTTCCCACAAATCAATCGTACATTTATATTCTATTGGAGGAGGGATTCGAGTTGAGATGGTATCCCTATTGGAGTGACCTTTTGGATTAGCCAACATTTGTTTCTCATTTCATTTTCACCAAAACACACTTCACCAAACAACTTTCAACAACAAAAGATTTTACAGTTTCTTTCACCCAAAATCACCTTCCCTTAGGTTCACATCCTTCCCTATGGAAATGACCTTAGAGTACCTCCAAGTAAAACACGATCCACAAAAATCTCCTTGCGCTTGGGGAGCATCTTTTTTCATACACATAACACATTTCCACCATCCCATTTTCCCATCTCCTTGCCCTTTCTTTTGACACTACTTAAAGGGAGAGTGACATTCCCCTCCATCCATATAAAATACGTTTTGAGGGATGATATTTAGGGGTTAGGGATAACAAGGAAAATAGCCGAGCACATTGCATGTGTAAGTCTCACCTCATTATATAACATGACATTGTGATATTCATTATTGAATTGTATATTCTTGAATGGATGTTTGATTGTTGTATTGCATGTGAATATTTCATATGCATCTGGGTTGGGCGTAGCCTCTTTAGGAGATACCCTATTGAGCGTGACTCACCCTTTATAAGAACAATATTTCAAGTGTGGGACAAGCGCTGGTGGATGACCATCACTTGGGCTCTTGTTGAGAAGAAGCCGAAATGTGGCTTTAAATTAAAATTTTGTCAAACAATTGTGTAATTTGAATTGAACTTATAAATTGTATTAAGAAGACATATAATGAACTCTTATGGGGGTAGAAGTTATGTATATGAATGTATGAATGAGTATGAAATGAGTTTGGATGGACAAAGGTTGAAGTTTGGAAAAAATTTGGGAAAAATTAGGCCCAAGTATCGGTACTCAGACTAACGGGTACCAATTCCTAGATTCCAGTGGGCTCGGGTACCGGTACGAAGGCTTTAGGTACCGGTACCTCGATGAACAGAGGGCTCAGGTGCCGGTACCACAAAATATTGGTACTGGTACCTAACAAATAGTGTGCTCAGATTTCAGTACCTAATTGATTAAGTATCGGTACTTGGCAAGTGCAAGGGACCTGGCAGACAGAAGGCTCAGGTACTGGTACCTTTTCCAAATTTTCAAAAAATTAAATATAACTTTGCCAAGTTTTCAGATCTTGAGCCCTTTTGTTAGAATGATGTACTTTGACAAACATTTAGTTTTAACGGATGGGAATGGACCTTGGGAATGGTCAAGTGATTGATATGTGAACAAGTTATGCGTTTAGGAGTGCTCCGGTACAAGAGAGACTTTGCCCAAACTTTGTGTGGGTTATGCTCTTGATGGAAGTGATGTGATGATGTGGTGCCAGATTATGCGGCATTCATGGGTATTTTCACTGGTTAATGGGTGATCAACAGGCTGACAAAGGACTCTGAAATTTGGGGCATCACAATTTGAGTTTTAAATAGTTGAAGAGTTTGAGTTTGGGTTCAATGATACTTTAATTTGGATGGTAATTGGAATTGTTGTCATTGTAATATGAAATTAAAATGTTGGTTATGACTTTTTGTTTGACTTTTTGCAAATTTGAATCAGTGTTTTAAAACCTAGCTAGGCCTGGTGAGTTGACCCAAAAAATCGATGACCCGATGCCTAAACTGGGCTGCTTCTATAGTTGGATCATTCAAGTAAGTAACCCGATTGAATCTCGTCCAACTGGCTGGTTTTTTATCAAATCGTGCAAACCGGGTGGATCATTCATAACCGGATGAGTCTCCCTCTTTCATAAAAAAATACCCAACACAATCAAGATTCAGGTCCAACCCCAAATCTGAGTGCCCCAAACCAGAAACTCACATTCACAGTCACCCCAAATTCCTCCTCTTCTTCTTCTGTGATCTTTTTACTAAACAATACGAGATTCAATATGTGACAGTCACCATCTTTTTCCTCTGTGTTTCGATTTTATGTCAAGGACCACAAGAGTGTTGAATGCAAAGGCAGAGCTTGAAGGGGATTACGGTGTTGTTGGTGGTGGGACATATATAGGAGGATTTGAAGATGATGATGATGGAGGAGGAGATGGCGGCAATGAGAGATGGGTCTTGGTGGTGTTAGTGGTATTGGAGATGGATTTGTTCAAGGTTGTGATGGTGTCTTCTTCTAGAGCTCTATATTTTAGAGAGAGAAAGAGAAACTCATCTGAACAAAAAAGAGGATTTGCACCCACAGAACACAAGAACCATTCAACAGTCAACACAAAAACTCAAATTCCAAAGTGATTGAAATAGAGAGTATTCCAAAATCCACAAACACCAAAAGAAACATTATTTGGCTCACAATAAATAATCAAAAAGAAAAATAACAAATCAAAACAATTTGGTAATGCTAATTGATTTTATAATGTTGTACTTGTAAATATATTGGATATAGATATGGATGAACTCTAGCTTACCAATTTAATAGTTATTAGTATTTGACTCTATAACATCTACCCAGAGTTAATATTGTATTTGATGACCATTATGATCTGAGGCCTATAAAAAGAGGTCTTTACTACAGTGAGAAATACACAAGTTGAGAAGTTTTTTCTCTATATTCTTTTTGTACTCTCTATAATTCTCTTACTTTCATAATATGCTATTAGCATGAATAGCTCGAGTGTTGTTCAAGTGAATTTGAGAAAAGTGCTAGATTTCTATTCTCTCCGGGCTTAAGAATTTCAGGTAAATTTCTTTTAAGAGAATCACTTTTTTTATTCTATAATTGTTCATGCACTAAAAAGAAGAAGTTTGATTACAAGTTTTGACTTTTTGAATAGTATTTGGTTTTCATATTACTGCTTCCAGAAGAGGGAGTGATAGATTATTATATAATTCTTTTATTCTGCCTAAATTCTACCAGAACTCAGGCGGAATAAAGAATATATAATAATTCTTTTATAACTTTATATTGTCACTCTTGATATTTCGGGCAACAACTATTTTTCTTGAATCTTTGAGGCTGAGATCCACTTGACAGTTATGAATTTTAGTGATACTATCAAAGAAGGAAATGACGCATTCTTGTAGGATCGCGCAAAGACAATGATATTCCTACGTCATCACCTTCATGGACGATTGAAAAGTAAATATCTCATGAAAAAGGATCCACTTGTCCTTTAGGATAAATTAAAGGAATGGTAAGACCACCAAAAGGCCGTTATACTTCCAAATGCTCAACATAAATGGAAGCACCTAATGTTGCAAGATTTTTTAAAAAGGTGAGCGATTATAATTCGGCACTATTCAAAATCAGCTTACAATTGACACTATGTGGAGAAATAATTACTGATGAAGATATGTTAGAGAAAACATTCTCTACTCTTTACGCCTCTAATGTGCTCCTGTAGTAGCAATATAGAGAGCGCATATTCACTAAATACCCTGACTTGATATCGTGTCTTCTTGTGATTGAACAAAATAATAAGTTTTTGATGAAAAACCATGAATCACGCCCGAATGGTTCTACAACATTCCCTGAAGTGAATGCCACCTCATACCATGGTTGTGGTAATAAATGTGGGCGTGGTCGAAATGATAATCAACACCATGGTCATAACACCTCACCTTACCACCAGAAGTGGTAAAACAAAGATGCAAAGTAAGGGTTTGCGGACTAAATTGTCCAAAAACTATGAAGAAGTTTGCTATAGGTGTGGTATGAAATTACATTGGTCACGTATGTGCAAACATTTGGTGGACCTTTATCAGACATCTATAAAGGAAGTTGGTACCCCCGAAAAGACAAAAGAAAAATATACAATGGAAGTTGCATAAAAAAGTTGGCAACCCTGAAGAGGCCACACCCACAAAGTAGGCAATAGAAATATTGATAAGTTCAAAATTAGTAATTAAAATCTCCTGAGGAGGCATCTCCTGCAGAGGCAAAGGTACCTTAAAATAATGAGATCTCAAGAAGTTATGTACGTACAAAAGAAAAATAAGACACTCTTCCCGCCATTAGGGGGAGCAAATCTATTGCCTGAGGAACGGCGTGAACTTTCTTACATGCTTGAAGCATGGTTGAGACATAGGTTCAACAGATTCACCTCTTGAAGGGCAACCATATACAACTTAAGAAAAAGTTGTACCTTAGCTTTGCTAGATGCATTCAATCATTCAATAAGCAAGTGAAATATAAAGCATTAATGTATAAAGGAAAGGCACAAATATAACTTCCGGATAATCTATACATATTCATCACGTCTTACTAAAGAGTGAATGAGGAACTACTCACTTCTTCATGGCTTTGGTAAAGCTAGAAAAGTGAGTGATACTCATCCCTCCAACTAGAGGAGTTACAAAGTGAAACACACTAAACAAAGAGCCGATCTTCAATGAAGAATGAGTGAATCACATTCCACCCTTCACAGCTTTGGTAAAGCTCTAGAAAAGTGGAAGAGTTTAACTCTTCTAAGAAAGAAGAATACTCAAACAATGGAAGTGAAAGAAATGAACACTGAAAGTAGAAGAAAGCTAGTCACTTTTGGAGGGTTGCTTCCTCAACCAACAGATGAAGGGTTGCTTCCTTAACCAAAAGATAAACTATCTCTCTTGATACAAGCAAATATAAATCTAAGACTAAGACTAACTATATGAGTGGGAGTCTAAGCCTCCATCTAGCTCTCTACAAGTCTTCCTTAAAGCTCCCACAATGGGAGTATTTATAGGCAAGGAGCTGGGAGCAAAGTAGTGTGGAGGAATAGTACAAGGCATTCAAAGTCCAAGTGAAAGTCCCAATGTCTAGAGAGAAAATCAACCACCCTGCACCCTATCTATGGAGAACATTCAAACATGATCTGACATTCGAACGTTGTTTCTGTTTTGCTTTATAGGTGTTTGAACGTTGTTTGGCGTTCGAACGTTTCTTCTATCTTTGATTTATGGGCGTTCGAACGCCAGATGGGGTCTAACCTTCTCTTTCAAGTGGCGTGTGGTCTTCTGTGGAAACCTATTTCTACACTACATGCACATCTTGACACTTTGCATTTATTATCTTGGTCCTCAATCAATTCAAGTGGACGTTTTAACGCGAGTTGGCATTCGAATGTGGTACTCAAGTACCTTAGCTTGTTCCTTCTTGGCTGTAACACACCATGTCTCAGCATCCTGGTCTTCACTTGGTTCAAGTGGACGTTCGAACGTTCTTGTTTTGTTCCAACCTTCTCCAATTTTATTCCCTAATATGCTGGTATTACATTCAAGTGTGATATTTGTTGACCTTGAGGCTTTGTTCACTTTAGGACCTGAAATTTCATCATTTAAACTCCATCAAAGTATAATTAGTCTTAAAAAGGCATAGAAGTATGCTAATTTTAACTACTAATCACACTACTTACAAGACTATTCTAGGCATGTCACCCTATAGGCTAGTCTATGGCAAGGCTTACCATTTGCCGGTTGAAATGGAGCACAAGGATTATTGGGCCACCAAGACCTTGAACTTCAACTTGAGAATGGTCGGAGAGAATAGAAAGCTTGAAATGAATGAATTAGAAGAGATTCAAAAAGATTTGTATGACAGCTCAAATTTTTCACAAAAAATCCATTTTAAGAAAGACATTTGAGCTCGGACAAAAAGTACTCTTGTACAATTCTTATCTCTCGATCTTTCTAGGAAAAATCCGATCCTGTTGGGATAACCCCTATCTTGTCAAGGTGGCCTACCCCGTTGGAGTAGTGGAAGTCACAAACCCTGAGGATGGTAAAACATTCAAGGTCAATGACCAAAGGCTTAAGCCATTTTTTGAGGGATATGAAGGTCAAGGGGTGGAGGAAGAATTGGTGGATCCGTTCTACTCGGACTTGTTAGAGGATTAACTGTTCTTATGGTCTTTAGTGTATAGTCATTTTTTCTTACTTTAACTGTTTATGCTTACTTACTTTATCTTTGCGTATAGTGTTGTCTTTCTCAGCTGCAGATATTGGTATTTTTGTCAAAGCTCAAATGCGAGGTGTTCTCTAACCCTACTCATCTTTTTACAGTCCTTCATTGCATATCATATCTTTTTTTGTTGCATTGAGGACAATACATGAATGAAGCTAGGGGGGTGAGGTGCACCATTTGTAAGATACACCAATGTTTGTGGAAATTTTTTGTTGATAATACCAATTTTTGTGGTGAAATTCACCTTTCACATATCCTACAACTTTCTTTTACAATAGTAGCAAATTATGTGGAAAATTTGAAAATTTTTGTGAAAAATATCTGAATGTTGATCTATATTTCTATACTGTTATGGGTTTGTTGATATGTTGATCTTTGCGTTGAACCTTGAACATATGAGCACATTATAGAAGTTCATCCTATGCTTCTGTAGCACATTTGTTTTTGCTTTTGAACTCAACCTTAAGTGCAACTTGAATTTGTAGTTTTGACAATTTATGAATTGAGTTCACATATTAGTGCTTGACATGAATAGTGGAGATGTGTAAGGACCCATGAGAGCTTTAGTGCCAACCCTTGCTGGAAGGAGCTTACATTTACTTAAGGAACAATTTTTTAAATTCTAATTTTTTTCAATAATCTCATTATGCTTGTTTTGGTTAGTTGATTGACTTTGTCTTGAAATGCAATATGCTCTCCCATGCCAATCTAGAAATGATATTAGGCCATCCTTGATTTTCTTTAAGCCTTAGCCATTTTCTTGTGAAAATTTTGTCCCTAGTGTCGTGATTGAGCCTTAATTGTAAATTCGTTTTCATGCCACACATTTGACCAAACTAGTGGAAAATGATAAAAATCTATCTCACCTTGGTTGTTCCTAGAGCTGAATATGAGTGATCATAAAAGAGAAGGAATCATGATGCAAATATTCAACAAAAGGGATGAATGAAGTTGACTTCAAAGAATGAAAATCCAAGAAAAGGAGAAAAAGGGGGTTAAAAGAAGAAAAGAATGACAAAAGAAAAGGAAAATAATAAGGAAAAAAAATAAAAGAAACAAAGAGTGTGGTAATGGTGTTAGACTGAAAATCCCATCAAAAGGGAGATGCTTTTGAAATAAAAGTCATTCAATAGGAACAACTCTCTTTGCTATCCTCAGTCCTTCGTTTCGCTTACCACAATATCACCCCAAGGCCTTATTACAACCCATGAAAGTCCTGAATAATCTAGAGAATCATGGGGGATGCATACCTTTAAAGAAAAAGATAAGTTAATTTTGCTATCTAATGCCCTAGCATTCATTTCATGAGATTATGTCAATGTTGTTTCATTTTCATGCAAGTCCTTCAATTTTGGATGATATGTGAGTGTACTTCATTCTTTGCACAAGATTCTATCTCACATATACACATGGAGAGCTAGCCAGGATAACCGTAGTGTGATTCATTGATGAGAGACACCCTTGGTGAGCTTGCATTGAAGCTTAATTTGTATAGCCAAAGTGAATGAGAATTCCGTTGTGTAAATTCTTAAATTACATCTCCATTTCACACACACGGGTTTGAAAATGAATGTGTAGTGCGTACTCTAGACTACCATTTAAAGCCATGGTGACGCTCATATGTGCTTGGTTCGGGTATTTGAACTATGTGTTATGTAGCCCTATGCTTATGGGATGGGGGAATATTTCTCAAACTTTTGATATTTATAGGAATTAGGAATGTTCTTGTTGGTTGAATATGTGTTTTACATTTTGGGTATTCATTTTGGTAGTTAAATGTAGAAATCCATGCCTTATGTGTTGAAAGCATTGAAATTTCAAATCATATTGCAATTTTGGTAATGACTTGGGGCATGATCGTTCAATTGTGGTTCACAAGTGTAGCTCATATTTTTGGAAGATTAGAGGTCATGAATAGGGTGTTAGAATGTGTAGGGATTGAAATAAAGTGGAGTGGAAGTGAAATTGGGAAGCACAAGGGTTTTGTGCAAAAAGGAAAAACCTACCAGTAGTTTTAGTTCAAAACCTTCCAGTAGGTTTCATTCCAGTGCACAAAACCTACCGGTAGGTTTTCATCGATCTACCGGTAGGTTTTGCCCATAATGCTAAAAATAAGGGTTTTAACTCAGATTTTTGGGGGGACTGTTCATTGTCTTCCATACTTACGAACTCCCAAGCTCTCTCATCTCCCTCTCCCTTTAGCCTCTCCCAAACTTCAAAACACCTCACCTAAACCACTGATTACTACATTTCTCTTGTCTAAGACTTGTTTTTGAGTGGATTTAGCCAAAATTAGTGGACATTTACATAAATCCTAGGTTTCCAAGTTCTTTCCCTATTTTTTAAATTACTTTTAGGGTTTCTCCAAATCCGAGAGTTCTCTTGCCATGGCTCGCATAGGAAGGACTTCCCTTGATACCTTTGAGCCCGTAGAATGGATTTTGATGTAGACTTTGACTATTTTTGGTATAGGGGCACTATTGATCACCGTGGCCTGCACTAAGTTCACAGGAGCAGGTACCCTACAACCTAAGGGTGCTAGTGCTCACAAGAGGAGTGGGGAGGGGTCGAGCGGTGATAGGGGGAGATAGGGAGAAAGGCTCGCAATGATGCTCGCTACCAAAGCATCGAAGAGAAAAATGTAACTTGTGCACAGTATATGGATTGGATCTCCCTTGGCCCGAACAACGAAGTAGTGAGGATCATTGAGGGCCATGGGATAAGGATATGGTTCGAGCTAGTGAGCGAGTTCAATTTGGCATTGTGTAGAAAATTTTATCAAAAATTGAAGGTAGTGGACTAGGATAGTTATGGTTTGAGGACGAATATGAGGTGGAAGACCTTCTATGTGACCCCATACTTGATTGCTACCCCGATGAAGTATGAGAGACCTCCCCCTAGTGTCCTTATGTATCCACACAACATTCTCTGGGTCAACACCATTCCAAAGTATGCGAAGTTGATGTACGAGGACCCAAACCAACCACTATTGATCCTGAGACGCCATGAAATTTTTGGTTTAAACTTATGTGCATAAACCTCTCTAATTGTGCATAGTGTAGTGCAGAATTATTTTTTTAATTTTTGATTCAATGTTAGAACGCCAAGTGATGTTCGAACGTCACTTGCTTGCAATACTCTGCCTCTGATGAAGCCCTTGATCAAAACAAAAAGCACTGGGAGCTCATCATGTTTGAACACCAATAGACCGTTCGAACAAGAAGAGCTTATAGTACTTTGGTCTCTGACAAAACTCAAAAGTACTAGGAACTCAAAATGTTCGAACAACATCCACGTTCGAATGATCTTTTAAAAATCCTTCTACATACGTTCGAATATCATTAACGTTCGAACGTTACTTCTTAGGCTTTAAAAGCCTGGTTCATCTTCTCCATTTCAAAAACCTCACAACCCTTCAGAAAACTCAAAATCCTAGGGCGAGTCGTCATTACCCAGCCCTCAAAATACCTCTTATTTTCAATTTTCACCCAAAAATCAACCATCCCAAAGTCATTCCCACATCATTTATCATCACTCCCATAATAAAATCAAACTTTTCAAGCCCTAACACCCTCAAACTTGAAACATCATGCCTCCAAGGGTCAAGCTACCTGCCAGGCATTATACACCAACTCAGGAGCTCAATATGGTGGAGGAGGTCTGAGGAGAGAGAGGGGAGACCCATTGTGCAAAGATATGACAAAATTCGTTCCCAAGCTCCCTCAAAGTAGATAGGTATGAGAACTTTTACCAAAATCAAGCTGTTGTAGGTGAACAGGATGTGATCTTGAGTAACTTTATGGAATTAGGAATCTTTGCTGATATGGAGAGGAGGGATTGGTCGTTGTACTTGAGAAATGACGGAGAGGCCTTCATTGACTTGGCGAGGGAGTTTTACTCAAACGCCGAAATAGTCAATGGTGTGTTGAAAGCTATGTGAGGGGGACTCACATCGATGTGGATGAAAACTATATTCGGGAGCTTAGACAAGAGGTACCTCAAGTACAAAGTCCCACCTATCCCCCAAGGAAAAATGTGGTGATGAACATGGTGGGGGTGGAGTTGACTAGGTTGCCTACTTTTTCTTGGGCAGGGAAGAGATTTTTTAGACAAGGAGAGTTGGCAGATAAACATAAAATGTTGAATTTGATTGTGGTATCAAACCTTGCCCCCATTGGACGAAAAAATGAAATCCTCCCCGAGATGGCCCGGTTGCTTTACGCCCTTGGGAAGGGCCACAACATCGACATCCCCTCCTTGGTTTTGATAGAAATGAAGAAAGGATGTGATGTGAAAAGAAATGGGCTACCCTTTGGCAATTTGGTCATGGAGATGTGCAAGGACCATGGGATTAGGGTGAGGCCAGAGACGAAGATATGAAGACCAATAGGGCTACTGAACAAGGCTTCCTTTTGGAGAAGCCAAGGTCACAGTGGCACCTCGGCAGCTAGACACGTGGAGCCACCTACCCGAGGGGTGGATGAGGTGCAAGATGAGCTCGACCGGGTGGAAGAGAGAGAATTGGAAGAAGAGAAAGAGCATCCCTAGGAGGTAGGCTCCAAATCTAGCACCAGTGCCTGACACTCTCTACGAGGCATCATGCTTAGCATTGAAGCTAAGCAGGATGAGATCCTTTGCCTTCTAAGGGGTGTACATGGTGTACCTGGTGGAGTTAGTGGATCTGGAAAAGAGTGAGATGGAGGAGATTGAGAGAGGGATTCCTGTTCTTAATTGTAGTTTGCTGTGGATGTTTGTTTCTTCTTGTGTAATGTTGTTTCTTCTTTGTGGATGTAAGTTTCTTCTTTGGTAGATGGTTGTGGATATTTAAAATCTTTGTGTTTTGACACTTCTCTGATGGATGTATTGAATCTTCGATGTTGATATTGATGTAAACGATCATATTTTATGAAATGAATCATTTAGTTTATTACTTTTTTCTGTTTAAATGCATGTGTAGAATTAACACTTTAGTAATTCTTGTTAATAAATAATGGAACGAATGTGGATTCTGAGACTGGTTGTTAAAATGACTAAGCAGATGATCGGTTTGGCACATCCACTTAGCAACCAAGACATAAAACCATATTTCTTGGAAAACTAGAATTTTCTCTATGCTTAAATTATCAAATGTACATTAGTATTTGTTATTCTTAAGGTACAAGATGATCAGACTCGAAAAAGGAATCGATATATGTAAAACTCGGGTAAATTTAAACTTTTTATAAAAATGATAAAATGGTAATTTGCCACTATAGTACGGGTTAAAAATCTTAAATTTTTTAGATCTCGGATGACAAAACAGACCTCACCGTTGGATTCGTCTCACGAAATCTAGCTATCACGTCAAATTTTATCGAATTTCGATTTTTTGCGTTTTACGGGGCAGTCGAGTCTTAGGTGACCCAAAAAGGGGATTTTTGATAAAATTTCAAAATTTGAAAATTAATTTAAGGCAAATTAAAATAAAATTAATTTGAACTTGAACCGGGACAAATTTTAATCATTTCGGGATGAAAACGGACCGGGGAAAAAGAGGGTTGTGTGGCACGTTGTGGGCCAAGTATTCTAAGACTATAAATAGGGGGAAATCTAATTTTTGGCCTCATTTGTGTGTTCAGTCGTTAGCGGATAGAGAAGAGAGGGAAAAGAGAATTTATCTACCTTCTCTCTAAGATCTACGGAGATTGAGTGGTCGAATCAGCTCGGGCCAAGAAGGAAAGTTGTTCTCCTTGAAATGGGCTACAAAACCATACCAAGGAGGTCGGGTTTGGGCAAGATTCCAAGGATGGGATTTTTGGGAAGTAGAGGTTCTAGCTTGTTTTGGGTCCTTGGAGCTTTCCAACGTCGTTTTAGGCTCCAAGAGGTAGGGTTTCTTCCTACTTAGGTTTATTTACAACCTAGGTTGTCCATATGTGATGGGTGGATTTATAAAAATGCTATATCATGTGCCTATGCTTGTGAAATTGATGAAATGGGTATGAAAATGGATATAGAAATGGGTTAAAATAAATTCCTAACTTGGAGTTGATATATGGGAATTACTTGTGTAATTCCATGAAAATGTGATTGTGGGCATGCTATATGTTTAAAATTGTGCCTTGGGGATTGAAGTGTGCTATTGGCTTATATTATGTAATAACATGCTAGTGATAGTTGTTGGAAAACAAAATGTTGATATATGCTTATTGATGTATTAACATTGTGATAAAGTTGGTAATTGTATGTATGAGATGTAAATTACCATGTGATATGTATATATGTGTTTAAAATTGCTCATTTGCATGGAGAAATCGCATCCATAGCCATGTGTGTGGGTGTGTGGGTGTGTGTGTGCATGATTGATATCAAACACCAAATAGGTGGGCTTGAAAAATTTGGATTGAATATCCAGCTGAGTCGCACGGTTATATGAAAAAGAATTGGGTCGGGGTAAGCAAGAAGAGCTAGATCATCCCTCGAGTGAGAGACTCGGTGATTTGGATACGTAATTTCGTTGGTATAAGAGCCCATAAAGTGTGTCGGTGTATGCAGAACCGTTGGTGGAAGTCCATAAATTCCGTGTCGGTTGGGTGACCGTTTGTGGAAGTCCATAAATACCCACCTTAAGAAATACCCGAAAATTTTCAAATAGTCATTGGCTGAGTGAAACAAACGGCGGGGGTCTGGAAGGCCTGGTTTTAAAAACCATGACATTACATAGGGAAAAAAGAGTCAGGAAGGACTTGGGTTGAGTTGCATGATTGAGTCTCATCTCATTTCATGGCATGACATTGCTAAGATTCCAAAATGGAATGATGTGCATGTGTTTGGAATGTTGTTGTTTGTGAATTGTTGCATGAGAACATTGCATATGCACTTAGATTGGGGAGTAGCCTATGTAGGAAATACTCTACTGGGCATGACTCACCCTATATGGGAAAATATTTCAGGTGCGGACTACACTCCGGTGGCTGGCACTCATTCGGGGCATCAAAGATGAAAAAAATTCAGGTTGTGGCTTTTGAAAAAGAAGTTTTGTAAAACTTTTGTTTAAATCCCATTTGGCATGTAAATGTATGGAATGGGGTGTATTAGACGTTGTATATATTAAATTATATGTGAAAAACATGATTTAGTACGTTTTGGATGAAAAGGTAGGTTTTGGAATGGGTTAGAAATCGAAACAGGTCAATTTGGCAAAATTGGACAAAGTGTATCGGTACAGTCTGCCTAGAAGGAAAAGCGTACCGGTACGCTATTTGTCCAGAAGGCAAACCTTACCGGTATGCAGTACCGGTACTGTCTCCTAAAATTTAAAAATTTTAAATTATTTTGCCATACTTCTGGGCTTTGTTTTCCTTGGTTCCAATGATACAAATGGACCTTGGTTGGATTAAATGATTAAAGGAACACGTGTAATACGTGTGAGTTAAAATTCCGGGTAATGGAATAATATTAGCATGATGTTAGATCAAGCGACACTCACGGGCAATTTCACGGGTTGACGGGTGGTCAACGGATTAAATAACAACCCCCGGTTTTAGGGGCGTCACAATATATAACCGAAAGTCTCTGAAACACATGACATAACCAATGGAGATTACAAAGAATAACATGGTAAGTTTTGAGCTTTACTATGCTTTTAAGAGAATATCAACATTTTCTCAAGTAAGCTCTTTCATTTTCATTTTTTTTTCAATAATCTCATTAACCTTGCTTTGATTGACGCAACTAAAGTGATATATTGACATATCTCACAGGGAACATTTGCATATGAAACATACATGTGCACATACTTGAGAAAGGATCTTAGGCCATCTTTGATTTGACTTTGAGCCTTAGACATTTCTTTTAAAAAAATATCCCTAGTCAGCCATGCTTGAGCCTTCAATGAATGATTTCTTTTTCAAAAAACCCATATGATAATCGAGCCACAAGAGAGTACACTTAACATACCTTGCTGTCTAATTTTCTTGCACCGTCTAATAAATCAGTTTGATACAGAAAGACAAGAAAAATAGAAAAGAAGATGGTGGCTATTGTTCAATGAAAGAAAAATCGGTGGAAACAACAGAAAAAGAAAAGTGACAGATAGACCCGAAATTGCCAAGAAAGTGAAAAATGAGAAAAATGAAAGAAAGAAATACGATTCCCAAAAAAAATGTCGAGAAGCTAGAAAGAGGTGTGCTACATGAAAAAGGGATAGCTTTTGAACACCATTGACGTCATTTCGTTAGCCACTGACCTTTGGCCACATTACAAACTATAAAAAGCCCTAATTGATCTCAAGACTAATGCATGTGTAGGTCGTCGACTACAAGTGGGTATGTTAACTAGTATTTCTTTATTTGCATCAATAATATTTCATGATATTATGCCAAAATTAAGTCTGTTTCCTCAAAACTTCACTCTTATACGAACTATGCATGGGATTTTTCGATTAACCATCTTTTGATCACATGCCCTTTGAGAGACAAGTCACTATAATCAAAGCGAATTTTTGCTGAGAGCATTCTAAGAGAGGTTTGTGAAATCAAAGTTATCCATGGAAGGTCGTAAAGTGGAATGATTGTTATACACCAATTCTTGTGTTTAGAATGACCATTCCTACTACACAGGGAATTTCAATTGCCAATGTGACTGATGCTAATTTTTGCATAGAGTAAATACCTATGAAAGAGGAGCATGTGGGATAAGTCAAGATTGAGGGTTGAGTGTCCCAACGACCATGTTGCTAACTCACCTTAATCAACAATCTCACATGCGCATCTGTTCGAATGAAGTTTGTGGGTAGCTTCACTGAAAATTCTCATGAGACAACACTCGTCCACTAGGGCAAACCTAGTGGTTCAACGACTTGTTGCATAAGCTAAATGCAACCGGATGACCTACGAAAAAGGCATTAGAAATAGATTTACATTCCATTGTTGTTGTATTACTAGAGACTAGCAATATCTAGGTTGGGGAGTGTGATTCGTAGTTAAAACTAGCATGTTTCCATGCCTTTTTAAGACTAATTATACTTTGATGGAGTTTAAATGGTGACATTTCAGGGCATAAATTGTACAAGGGACCAAAGGCAATGAATATTAGACTTTCATGCAACACCAGCATATTTTGGAGCAACATTAAAAAAGCTTGGACCAAGCCAAGAACGTTCGAACTCTAATCAACGTTCGAACGTTACCTTAAAAACATCTGAAGACCAGAATTCTGAGACATGGCGTGTTGCAGCCAAGAAGGAAGACCCTGAGGTACTTGAGTACCACGTTCGAACGCTAACTCACATTCGAACGTCCACTTGAATTGATTGAGGACTAGGTGATGAGTGCAAAGCACTAAGATGTGCATGGAGTGTGAAAATAGGTTTCCACAGAAAACCACAGGCCACTTGAGTGAGAAGGTCAGACCCCATCTGGCATTCGAATGCCCATAAAGCAAAGACAAACAACGTTTGAACACCAAACAACGTTCAAATGCCCATAAAGCAAAAAGAGAAACAACGTTCGAACGCCAGATCATGTTCAAACGTTCTCCACAGGCAGGCTACAGAGTAGTTGGCTTTCACTTGGACTTGGGCGGCATACACTATTCCTTCACACTATCTTGTTCCCCCCTCCTCCTTGACTATAAATACTCCTATTGGGGGAGCCTTTGAAAGGGAGATGGTTCTTAAGGTAGACTAGAACTTGCTTTGTAAGGCTTAGACTACACCAAGAACTAGTAGAGAGCTTGGATGGAGACTTAGAATCCCACTCATATAGTTAGTCTTACTCTTAGATTTATATTTTCTTGTATCAAGAGAGATAGTTCATTTGTTAGTTGAGGAAGTAACCCTCCATCTTTTGGTTGAGGAAGCAACCATCCATTTGTTGGTTGAGGAAGCAACCGTCCAAAAGTGACTAGCTTTCTTCTACTTTCATTGTTCATTTCTTTCACTTTCATTGCTTGAGCTTCCTTCTTGAAACTCTTTCACTTTTTTAGAGTTTTACCAAAGTCATGAAGGGTGGGACGTGATTCATCATTTTTCGTTGAAGATCAGCTCTTTGTTTAGTGTATTTCACATTGTAACTCCTATACTTGGAGGGATGAGTATCACTCACTTTTCTAGCTTTACCAAAGCTATGAAGAGTGAGTAGTTTCACATTCACTATTTAGTAATGGGTGATGAATATGTATAAATTATCTGGAAGTTATATTTGTGCATTTCTTTTATGCTTTAATACTTTATATTCTACTTGCTTATTGAATGATTGAATTTATCTAACAAAGCTAAGGTACTTTGTATAACCAGGACTTCTTTCTGTGACACAAATAACTCTTGCATAGAAAGACATGTTGGTTCAAGGCAAGTACCTCGGCTAGATCTTCATAACAACATTTCAATCTTCACCATTATTGTGCTTTATTTAAAGAATGGAACATTAATGCCATGGTTGGATGCCTTGAATAAACACTTGCTTGTTTGTAAACGGATTGAGTCTCGACATAGACAATTCTTGTAAACTTCTAGAAAGGCATCGGAACCATATGCTTAATTCTTTCGTAGTCCATCTTTATCTTCCGATTAACTTGTGGTTGACACAGGGTTTAATTGACTTATAAAGCACGAGTATAACAAACTGGATGATTAATTACATGTTCTAATCCTCGAACTAAATAGTGGTTGATACCTTTGATAATTTATCATATATTTTGTCTAGAAAAAAATCAATTGGAAAGAATCTTATATTCTATCCAAGAAACACGATAACTTCAAACTCTCAAGGTTTCCAGTTACTTGGTCTCTGACACTGCTTACTTCAAAACACCAATCATAGTTCCATGTGGATTCGACTCTGGACTTAACTGGATTATTACCACAGCTTGACAACCTGCACTTGGGTGTGCACATTTCAGATCTGTGACGCCCCTAAAATCGGGGGTCATTTGTTAACCGTTGACCATCCGTCAACCCACGAAAATATCCACGTTTGTCATAAAATCGACGTCACGTCTATAAATTTGTATCGGTACTCTGTGCTTACTTTTGCCTATTTCACCTGCTTTTCATTTCCAATCCATTCCAAACCATCCCACCAACTTCCAAAACATGTTTAATAAGGTTTTTCACATGAAACCCATTATATACAAGTTCTATTACAGATAATTCCATATGATTACATGCCCAAAATATAATTTTTACAAAAATTATACAGAATGAGCTATCAAAAGCCACAAGTCGGTTGTCTTCATCTTTAAGACTTGAGATGACAGTCCTCCGCCGATGTGAACCTTGCACCTACAATGTTTTCCCATATAGGGTGAGCTACGCACAATAGAGTATCTCCTACAGAGCCTAATCCCCTCCCTAGATGCATATGAAATGTGCATATGCAACAATCAGACATCAATTTCTATTCCAAACAAGAATATGTCATT
This sequence comes from Ilex paraguariensis, assembly GCA_963454935.2. Lineage (NCBI taxonomy): Eukaryota > Viridiplantae > Streptophyta > Magnoliopsida > Aquifoliales > Aquifoliaceae > Ilex > Ilex paraguariensis. Next base: position 1,131,054 of record CAUOFW020000001.1, read on the forward strand.
CAGTGTTGGAATTCTACTATGCCATGTTATGATATGAGATGACACTCACTTATGCACTTTAACCCGAGTCCTCACCGACTCCCGCAACACAATGCAATGCTAATGTGTAGCAAATCTATCATTGATGCATTTCATCCAATGATCATTTTGAAATAAAGGTCATGTGTTTGTAAAACCAAATTTTGTTGGATGATACACATCGAATGACCATTTATAAAACAAAATCATGTGTCTTTGTTGGGTATTGGATTTTAGAATCACACCGCTGGCTCCGTACGCCATTACACTTTTTCAGAATTGCACCACAGGGGAGTGTATGAACCAAGTAGCCGGGTCTTGCACCTGAGGGAGAATACATCCCTTCTTACTATACCCGACACAAGTTTTCCTTTTCTTCATGCAATCGTGCGACTCTGTTGAACCTTGGTCCAACGGTACCGAGCCCACTTATCATCCACCAAATATGGTGTTTGATACAACCATGCACACACACACACCCATACTCATGTCCTTGGATATATTTTCCCTTTGGAAATGCAATGTAATGCATCATTGCAATATCAATGTCATGCTCCATACGTAAGGAATGTCATATGAGCTAATTTAACCACATATTTTAACATGTGTCATGGAAATTTATATCAATTACATATAACTACCATAATCCATCACAATGTTAATATACTAACTAACACATATTAACATTTATATCCAACACAAACCACAAGCATTTTATACATAACTCATGCCATAACAAACTCAATTCTAACATAGGCATTTAGCAAAATACCTTCATGGCAATATTTCATGTTATCACACAAATATTCCCACATAATATCATGTTCCAAGGAAATTACACAAGTACTTTCCCTATACCAACTTAACTAGGAATTTGGCCTAAGCCCTTTCCATAACCATTTTCTCATTTCCATATCCAGAATCAAGTGACCTAGGTTATTCTATACACTTACCCATTCCATAAAGCTTTCTAGGTAAGAAATAAACCAAAGTAGGAGAAAACCCTACCTCTTGGAGTGTAAATGAAAGGTAGAAAGCCTTAAGAACACTTCCCAAGCCCAAAACCCTTGATTTCCCCAAATCTCCTCTTTATATCTTCGGTAAAATCCTTTATTTTTGGTACGTAGACGTAGCCTTCGTCGCATGGACAAACTTTAACTCTTGGCTCGACGAATTCCTACTGACGGAACTCCGTACATCGCAAGGAGAAAGGTAGAAATCTTGATTTTCCTCTTATTTCCCTTCTCTTCTCTTCCAATGTGTGAGACTAGCTGATCTAGTGGGAAAACATCAGATATTTCTCCCTATTTATATCCTTTAATTGTGCTGTCCACATCGCACAACACATTTCCTACTTCCGGGTCTTTTTTGTCCCGAAACGACTTAATTTTATCCCAGTTTCAAATTATTTTTATTTGAAATTTCTTTCAATTATAAGAAAATTTTATTATTTTTATTTTTGGGGACGTTTGTGAGGTCATCCGACCCTCAGTTGTCTCAAAAAATGTGAAAATTTGACTATCTCGGAATTCGTTAAAAATTGACATGGTAGCTCAATTTTGCGATACGAATCCAACGGTGAGATCCGTTGCATCATCCGAGCTCTAGAAAATATTAATTTTTAATTCTGTATTATAGTGATAAATTACCGTTTTACCCTTTTCAAAAAAAGTTCAAATTTACCCGGGTTTTACAGGATCAAGTTAGTAGGTTTTGCTAAAAAATGCTTGAAGCCTGCAACCTAAGTTCTGTCACTTGGGGGTCCCACCTATGGTTCTCTCACTTGTCCCTTGACATCCCTTACACACATACATACCTCCCCACACCTAAGGGTGGACTTTGGAAGCCCAAGCATTTATGAGGAAGAGATAGAAGAGGGCAGCCTGGGAAGTTGCAAGCTAGGCTTGTCCTAACTTGCCCAAGCCATCATCTCAGCTTCCTATGGATGGGAAGTCTGTCACAGATGCTAGAGGACCTCCATGGGCGAAAATACAAGACACACTTCAACATTGTAGATTATTATAGAGCATTGTAGAGAGAGAAGCTCAAGGAGAAGGACGTAGTTTTAGAGAGAGAAGTTAGATTTTTGCATTTTTTCTACCCATTTCACTTTTAATCTTCTGTAAGACTCTTGTAAGCTTTATTTATTGCACTTAATGTCATTTATTTCAAGTGTATTAGAAGTTTAGTCAAGCAACTTTCAATCTACCATTGTTGCATTCAAGTTTTTCACTTCAAGCTTTTAAAATGGATATTAAATGCACTTCTTCATAGTTTAACTTTTCTTGCATTAATTCAAGTTCCAATCTTCATTTCTTCACAAAGTCTCTTTACTTTATGTATGTTTTTGCATTAAATATGAGTATCTAAGCTTTAATTTGGCTAATCCATGGGAGAATTCCTCTTGGGTATGCTAAATCAATTCCTTTTCATTCCTCCTCATAGTGTAAGATGGTTTTGTTTGACTAGGTTGAGTGTGGATGTGGTGGTGAGATCTTGATACATCGTAGAATTGTCATGGGGTATGCTTGAATCCTCACCTCCGTTTTAGTCCCTCGCTTCCTATGAATCAATCGCACGTGTAGGCACCATTGGAAGAATTTCTTGAGTTGATTTGACATTTTCATTAGAATGACCTTTTCGGATTAGCCAACCCTTGTTTCCATTTCATTTCATCAAGAACACAACTCACCAAAACACATATTCAAAAGATTTTACACTTTTCTATTTTCACAAAATCACCTTCAACACAATTCACCTTCCTTCCTTGAGGAGGTGACCTTGGAATACTAATTCCAAGTAAAACACGACACTCGAAAGTCTCTCTACACTTGGGGAGCACTTTTGTACACACACACATTTTCATCTGCACACACGTTCACCCCATTTCTTGCATGATATTCGAGGGAGAGTGATACTCACCTAATCGTATAAGCCTTTTACACATAACTAGAATCATGGTTGAAACTTAGGGTTGACAGAATAAGTGAAGCATGGACCTAGTTGTACTAGGCATAAACACAGTTGGGTGGATAAAATGTCGGTTCTCATAGACTACGGCAAACTGGTGATGCACAAAATGTGTTTATGCACTGCCTACCAAGTATTAAATTAAGTAAAAAGTAATGAGATTCAACACAAGAAAAACACAATTTAAGTGTTTCGGTCAGAGTGACCTACTTCACTGTGATGGGCTAGGATGACCTGAGTATTTTATTGCTCAACGGGTGTAGAGTGCTTAGATGTGATTGAGATGGGTGAGAGATGCCCCTTTGTGAAAGTGGGGCTTACAATTTATGGGCGTCTCCTAATAGATTAAGGTGCCTCCTAACAGATTCATGTGTTTTTCTCGTATCAGGTGAGGTAGTTCGGTAGAGGTGGCGCCCTCTTTATAACAGGCGAGATAGTTCCGTAGAGGTAGTGACGTGCGCGTCCCAAGGAGATCTCCTCACGTTTCAGTTGTGTACTAAGTCTCTTGCAATGATGTGGTTAACATAACTATTTCAAGATGTCATGGTTGACCCGTCCTTGCCTTCTCCTTCATGTGATAGGCTTGGCCTACATTCTAAATTGGGCCTCTGAGATGGGTCTGGTCTACAATTTTGGGCCTGTTCTATAATTCTAGGCTTGGTTACACCTGAAGACCTATAGTAAAATAAATCTTCAAGTCCTCTAATTCCTTGTCTATCTATGGACTTACTCCTCACCCTGATCCTCACTAGAAAAATGTTAAATATTTGAATGAGCACAAAAGCCTGTGAATAGCAACCACATCTAATTAGGTGTGAAAATAAATCTCACAGTTTATATACAAAAATAAATTTTGATACATACATAGTACAACAAATTGTACCCCAATTCCCCCACATAATTATGTAAACAAAATGATCTCATGATCACAAATAATTTTATAAATGAAAAGACATTTATAACCCAAAACACTCACACACATTCAGTCCCAAATACATTTATCAAATCATGTTTGTTACTACTAGCCTGGTAACTAGCTTCGTCTCTTGTCATCACTAGCTTGATGACTATCCCCGTCTCTTGTTACCACTAACCTAGTAATTGGTCTCATCTCTTGTCATCACTAGCCTTATGATTGGCCCCTATGTGCACATCTTTTTACCGACCACGTCGGTATACAATCTCGTTATCATTTAGACCTGGTAACCCAGTCCCTGTCTCATAAGCATGATTTTTACATACACCAAAACTGTAGTTTTAGTCCCAACGCACACAAAATTTCCCTTTCATCACCAAAGCAATTATATAAAATTATCCCACAAGTTTTTCAAAATTCACATATATAATAGTTCACAATTGCAAAACATTTAATTACAATCCCAAACATCAACACATGTATATATATATGAAAAATTCGCATGCACGCACCCAAACATTGAATATAGAAAAATCCTCCCAAAATAAGTAATAAACTACTCACTTTGATTCCCAAAATCCAATTCAAAGCACTCTTTCTCAATCTTAATGCAATCACCACTTAATCTAAAATAATATATAGCTATCAATCCCTATTTCTAACTTCGTCATTCCACAATTCTATATTTATTTTCATATTTCTTATCTATTGATATATAATTAATATACCATTTACATATAAATATCTTTTCTAATATGAGGTAATAGGGTATAGAAGTATTTTGGGCTATTTAAAAAAAGTTTCTAAAGTTTTGGGGTCAAATCATAATTTTTGAAATTTTTGGGGTCAAAGGGTAATTTCTTTGAAAAACGAATTTTCTGTTTTTGGGACTCTCATAAATTTTCCAGAACAATATTTAAGGTTCTACAGACCAATTGTTTTGATAATATAACCTTATTTTGAGTTATTATGAATAAACAATAATTTTGGGAACAAAATCAAAACTTTTTGGAGTTATTTTATAATTTTGAATACTTTCCAAGGCTCGAGGGCTGGAAAGTAGGAGTCATAATGACATCTCTTATAACTAACAGGATGTGATATTTACGATGATCACATCAAAACTATTAGGGTCATCTTTGCAAATTACAAAGAGAAAAAGTGATCAAAATTAAATTTATAAAAATATAGGGAGTCATAATGACATCTCTTATAACTAACAGGATGTTTTTATAATTTTTTACTTTTCCCATCTTCTTCCTATGGCAGAACCTGGAACTTCCTTCTCCCCATTTTTGTTTTTTGTTATTCTTTCTCCTTTGCATAGTGATCAAATTCTATCAACCTAATTTCGGCAAATTACTTCAAAATTAACATCTATAATGAAACTCATTTATTTTTTTATTCATATTCTTCATCTAAACACACACACACGTATGTATATATATCACTACATATGATAAACCTAACACTATGTGATTGAATAAAATACAAAACTCATAAATTAAGTAATAAATTCATGCCTTTAATGGATTCAAGCCCTTTCTTTCTTTCCTCCTCCTCTAAATCCCCTTCTTTCTTTCTCTTCCTTTTTCTTTACTCGAAACCCTAGCCTCTCCTCTCCTTTCTCTTATTCTAACGTGTATGTGGGTGTGATTATGGGAAGAGAATATATATATCTATACATATATACAAAGAGTTTGACCTATCCCACAATACTACCATATTTAAAATATATGTAAAACAGTCCTAATAGGTCTCTCTATGGCAAGAATTTTATTAAAGACATGCTAGTCTTCTTTTAGTTATTTTTATCCTTATTTATACATAATTACTCTTAGGTAGCCAATGCACCAAAATAATCTAATAATTTTTTTTATATGGGTAATTACACATAACCAAACTTGTATTAAAATTCGGTAGGCATAGATGTATCATCTACCTGTATACTTATTTCAAACACTAGTTGTTTAAATCCTATCAAAACATCTCATTCCCCTTTCTCATGTAATTTTATCTCAGTTACGTCCACTTTCAAATGCATATTTGCATTAAAGTATCACTAATTTAATTTGTCAAATTTTTTTGTTATAGCGAAACCTATTCATGGGTTTTCACAATTACATGCATTTACACTGTTTAAGAAATGCTAGAGCTAAGCATCATAATTCTAAATTTATTCGCTCTCATTTATTCACACCATCAAATTTCATATCACAGTCTCCGCATTAGTGGTTATTATAATAATTATAATCAACTATGATATTGATTTTTCAATAATCAACTTCGCACATTCTATATAGCATAGTACATCCAGAATATAATATGTCCCTCCCTAATCAGGTTTTATCATATCACAATCGCTTCTTTTTTTTTTGTTTCTTTATTTCAAGCTAAATTGTTGTACCTTATTTCACGTACAAACTACCCTACGTAGAGACAAATTCATAATCAAGTTAACCAAATGTTCATTCATAGATAAATATATCAAACTTTTGTTCGAGATCATGGTACCATATCCATCCATAACACCACAGAAGAATTCCTTGCTACAAAAATTGTATATATATCATAAAATTATATAGATACATATCTGTCGTTAAGACAATGACATATCTCCACTAAGGTAATTACATTAGTCGTCATAGATAGTTTTCATATCTACACATCCATTTACCATTTTATATGGCACTCACATTAATGCATCCATACACAATTGTATATGACATCCACATATATATTCATCCAAAAGCCGTCATCCATGGTATCCACGTATATATATCTACCACCAAGGCCATTCTCGCTATTAAGGCTAAGCACTTGCGTTTAAGGCAATATCTGCCATCAAGGCATAATTAGCCAGTAGGACATAATTGGTCACCAAGACCATATATCCATCACTAAGACAACAACTTAGCCATTAAGGCTATATGCCATTAAGTCATATTTCACCACTAAGGCACCAATCGCCATTATGGCTACATAATCACCACTAAGACCAAACAATCACTCTTTAGGTTCCCACTAGCCAATAGACTATTCACTTACCATTTGTGATAGTTAAACAATCATATTATCTCTGACTGTCAATAGTCCACACACTCACTTGTTATTAACTAGCAACATTAGTCATAAAGACTAACTCATTCTCAATTCTACACTACATATTCACATTTTCGTCTTTAAGTTCATATTCAACTCAAACATGTAATAATACCACGCAAGCATATTCTTGCTACGATCAGTTACATAGAAAACAACTCACATATAACACCACGTTAAACACAGAAAAGTTAATTTCACCACTTAAATAACAACAACCTATAACACCACGCTTTCGCCATACCAGAATATCTCACCAACTATAATCTTACACACAAGTGCAAAATCATATATTTAGACAATCAAATGTCAACTCGAATAGGCATAAAAATATATAATTTTTCTTTAAATTTTTGAAATTATTCCCCCTTTTCAAAATCCTAGTTAAAATCGACATCAATATCGTTACCTCTACCTATCACTTATCATCACAAATTTCATACAAATATTCTCCATACAAGGTTTATGCGCTATATATACATATATGAATATTAGATCAACCCATTTCTAATCTCTTTCCAAAGCGATATTACTCATCCACTTAAGCCTCACCAGCTAATTATTCCATCGTACCCAAACTATGTTTTTATTTAGACCATAAACCATATATCTATGAACAGATCTATTTTAAAGAAAATGTATTCAAACTAAAATTAAATACCATAAAGAACATTAGGAAAATAGACGGATGAAATCCAAAAACTTTACTCCAAAATTAGCAAACAAAATCCGATAGTAAATTACTTCCTTATACTCAATCACATATATTTTCCTTTGATTTTAAAAAACTAGGAGCTTGTTAATGCTCATAAGAATATTATTCAAATAATTTTATTATTATTACTTTTTAACTTTTAACACTTTCACAAATTGATTACAACTAATCCATACTATCACCAAAAGTTCCAAGTATCAGAAATTGAAGTTGTCAAGAATTATTCTGTAATCTATCATTAATTTTCCAATTTTTTTTTCACACTAAGATGTGCAACCACAATGTAATAAACTACTCACAAATATAGTCGCTTAAATTACCACAAACATTCCCTACTTAGGTAGTTACTTTCATTTTCATTCATAATTCAATAAATCGAGTCTACCATGTTTTCTTCCACACTGTAATTTCAGATATTATATGAAATATATCATACACATTCTACTAACCCCATCCCCTCTTGATGTTGTTTGTCACGTTCCTCACCCATAAAATTATGAATCAACGTTATTAGATATACACGTACATAACATTAGCATCTTAATATTTAACTCTACAAATACACAGACACCCTATAATGTCCATTGCTGAACAAAACACACTTGTTTGCAGAACTTATAAACCTATGCTCTGATAACAAAAATTGTAACATCCTAACCCGGGGTACAATATCTATAAAATCTCTGCCTTTTTTTTTCAGCCTGTTTTGTATAAATATAACCACATAAAAATAAAATTCATCAAACCCCTTAGTGGTATGGCTTGTCATGAGCCCTGCTTATTTACAGACCGTAATATTGATCTGAAGAATATGACATATAAAAATACAATTTAAATTTGAAAGACATAAAAACATAACCCCTATGATGACATCCCAATCGACCCTCTAGACTTGACAGCGGACTCCTCACGTCTTTATGGTTTTTACTGAAAATTCATTAAGACCATTAGTAAGAACAAAGATGTGATTAATATTTATGAGCACAACTAGTGATAAATGAAACTTTATTTATTTAGGAACAACCTTAACCACACATAAGATACTTACTTACCATCATCACCATCTTGTCGATGAGTAGATAGAAAACCAAGAAAAAGTGACGTTATGAGTAGATAGAAAAGATACACATTACCATCTTGTTGATGCATCTATTAAGACCATATAATAGTGAAATGGTCCAAATGATGGATAAATAGGTCCACATACATCACGATAAATTAATTGGACAAAAACTGAGGATTCAACATTGAGTTTTAAGGGAGATGGTCTAATAATCAATTTACCTTGAATAAGAAGTACATGGATAATCACTAGGCAAAATAATCATACGTTTCTTTAATTAATGTTCATATGAATTATTGATGATTTGACACATTATTGTTTACTGCTTGATGGCGTCCACCCTAATCTCTAAACACTAATTTGGACTAAATGTATATGGCTTGTGTGAGTAGGCAAGTGTCACTCTCCCTCGGGTTTGATGTTGTGTGTGGATGAAAATGTGAGTGTGTGGGCAAAAATGCTCTCCAAGCGAAGGGAGACTTTCGAGTGTCATGTTTTACTTGGAATGGGTATTCCAAGGTTGTCTCCTTAGGGAAGGAAGGTCGAATTGTGGTGAAGGTGATTTTGTAAAGAAATGAAAAGTGTAAAATCTTGTAGTTTTGTGTTTTGGTGAGTGGAGTTTTTGCTAAAAATAAATGAAAATAAGTTTTGCTAATCCAAAAGGGTCATTCCAATGGGAATGCCAAATCAACCCAAAATATTCTTCCAATGGTGTCTCAGTACTTGATTGATTCATAGGAAGTTAGAGACTAATGTGCAGGTGTAGGCTCTAGTAAACCCTGTGACAAGTCTACAGTGTATCAAGAGCACACAACCATGTCCGCACTCAACCTAGTCAAACTAAACACCTTAAACTATGAGGAGGAATTAATGAGAGTTGATTTAGCATACCCAAGAGGAAATCTCCCTTGGATTAGCCAACTAAAAACTTAGCTACTCATAATAAATGCAAAGACATACAAAATTTAAACAAACATGGTGAAGAAATGAAACATGGAGCTTGTGTTAATGCAAGAAAAGAGTTAAACTACATGAGCAATGACATTTATAATAAAATACAAATATTGAAGGCAAATACCCAAATGTAAACCTTGAAATGCTAGAAAATGTAATAAAACTTGAATACACTTGAAATAAAGGAGATTAAAGTGCAAGAACTAAAGATTACAAGTGACTTAAAGATTATTACAACTGAAATGGAGAAGAAAATGCAAAAACCTAACTTTCTCTCTCTAGAACTTCATCTTCTTCCTTGGGAGCTTATCTCTCTACACTACACCTATGCTTAGGTAGCCTCTCTCTTTCAAAAACTTGAGTGAAGTTGAATAAATGGTGTAGAGCCCCTACATTTTTGTCCATGAGGTTCCTATAGCCTGTGTGTGCAGGCTTCCCATCAATGGGAAGTGAGTTGATGGCTTGGAGAGGCTAGGACAAGCCTAGCCTGCAACCGACCAGACTCCCTCCTCTCTCTTCCTTTCTCATCCTCCATCTTCCAAAGCTGACTTTAGGGTGTAGGTAGGCATTTATATTTGTAGAATATGTCTAGGGAATGTGTGGGAGAATCAAGGGGGGGGGGACCCCAAATCAAGTGAAGCTTATGTTGCAGATGTCTAGCATTTCTAGGCCAAACCTTTCGGAAGGTCGAAGCAAAACCTTCCGGAAGGTTTTTTCCAGTGTGCAGAACCTTCTCGAAGGTCTTTAGGGGGGATGCAAGCTCAAGACTAGTATTTGTAAATTTTGTCATAACTTTTTGATCTAATTGTCTGATTGAGCTGAAATTTTGGCACAGTAAGAGGAAATCCAAATCTATAACTTTTAAGTTTTGCACTTTTTCAGATTCATCATGGATGATGATCAAAAATGGAGAATATAGAGGTACTTATACCAAATGGTGTGGGTGTCGGTAGCCAAGTACTGATACCTCCTTGATTTCTTTCATTTTTAAGCCTCGAAATCCTCATATAATGTGTCCATATCTTCGCGAATAATCCACACATAGTTATGGGGTTTCGAAAGCCATCAATTACTCTATGATTACTTGCAACATCAAAAATTTCACATTATTCACAAATACGACAAATTCTAAGTAATTAAATGCAAAGTTAAATTAAAATATATGTAATGAGGCCGTTAAATATGCAATATTACACGCTCATCACACGCCCCAACTTAAGCTTTGCTAGTCCCTAGCAAACTAAATGTAAAAAATGGGTAAACAAAAATAAACCTATTCTAATTCTGCTATTGCATTTAGCATGTGCAACAAGCCTTTAAACCCTTAGATGATCTTTAGTGGACGAGTTTTGAGTCATGAAGGTTTCTAGTGAAGGTACCTACAACTTCTTTTCCTCATATCCAACATTTGAAAAATATACCCGTATCCTAACTAGCCTTGGGATGTCAAACATAGCTTTGTTCAATGCACCCAAACTAATCACACATGAATCAAATCATAGCCTTAAATGCTATTCTCGAGTATCGCCCTACATATTTCCTTTCATAACTTGTGTGTGTGTGAAATGAATATGTAATTTAAGCATTTACTCAACAAAATTCACATTCACTTGGCTATCCAAATTCAGCTTTGATGCAACTCTCACCATGGGTGTCTCTCAACAATGAATCACACTATGGTTATCCTGGCATGCTCTCCATGTGTATATGAGAGATAAAATCTTATGCACAAACTGAAGTATGCTCACATATAATCCAAAAATGAAGCACATGTATAGAAATGAAACAACCTTGGCATAATCTCATGAAAGGAATGTTAGGGCACTAGATAGCAAAATTAACTTTTCTTTTTCCTTAAAAGTGTGTCTTCCTCATGGTTTCTCTAGATCATTTAGGAATTTCAAGGGTTAAAATGGGGTCTTTGGGTGATATTGAGGCAAATGAAACGAATGAAAGAGGACAACAAAGAGGGCTATTTTGAGGCATGACCTTTATTGTCAACAATTTCCCCTTTTGTGAAATTTACAGCTTATACCTTCATCTCACTCTATGTTTCTTTTCCTTAACATTTTTCTTTTCTTTTTTCTCTTTCTTTTTCTTCTTCCACCCCTTTTTCTCATCTTCTTGGATTTTTTTTTCTTTTCCATTCAACATTTTGAATTTAGTAATCATTTATCCCTCTTTAGGTTCCTTCTCCACATTTTCTTCCCTTTATGATCAATCATAGTCAGTCTCATAACAACCAAGGTGTGTTAATTTTAACCATTTTGCACTGGTTTGGTCAATCATGTGCCATGGAAACAAATTTTCAATTAAAGCTCAATAACGACACTAGGGATAAATTTGTTACAAGAAAAAGGCTAAAGCTCAAATAATTCAAAGATGGCTTAAGATCATCTCTAGATAAGCATGGGGAGGCATGTTGGTATTTTAAGACAAAGTCAATCAACTATCCATATGCACTTTAACCAAAGCAAGCATAATGAGATTATTGAACAAATTTTGAATTTGAAATATTGTTCATTTGAGTAAATGTAAGTTCCCTCCAATAAGGATCGGCACTAAAGCTCACATGGATACTTACTTCACCTCTACTATGCATGTCAAGCTCTAAAATGTGGATTCAATCAATAAATTTCCGAAATAATACATTAAAGGTGCACTATGGTTAAGTTCGAAAGAAAACATATATGTGATACTCAGGCATAGCATAAACTTCTATGGTGCACTCATGTGTTCAAAGTTTAAAATGAAGATCAAGCAATCACAACTCCCATAACAATTTGGATAGAGGAATATACTTCAATATTAGATATTTTCCACCAAAATGTCTAAAATTTTCACATTTCCAACTATTCTATACAATATATGGTGAAACATGTAAATGGTGCACCTCACCCTCCAACTTGAACCATGCATTGTCCTCAATGCACAAGGAATCATGCAATGAGAAAAACGAAAGTAACATGGGGAATAAGATACTCCCTTTTTTTCTTTTTCTTTTTTTTGTATACACATTAAAAGGAAAATAAACACAAAAAAAGCTTGTTTACACCCCCAACCTAGACTCGAACATGATACTAAATAAGATTTGTTAGGATGATGCTTAAAATGAATTGAGTCCAAATTAGGGAGAGGTAACCGACTTCATACTGAAATCTACACTACAACATGCATGAAAAATAAAAATATAACAATAAAATAAATATAACTACTATGTACATAAAAACAAACAAAAAGGATTCATGTCAATCCGGCTTCAATTCGGATATAAGCTTTTGCCCATTGATTTTTTTGATTGTAAAATTGTTTTGGTGTGCAATTGCCTTTCCTAACCAATCTATCCAACAATATAAAAGATAATTATTCAAAATTCTTAACAAAATAGCGGTGCACACAAGTTTATGAAATTCCAACAATGGAGTATACAATTTCTCTTTATAAATTTGTACACTTAACTCCGTTTCAATGCCCTCCCCAAGTTGAAAATTGTGAACCTCAATACCACTCTTTGATGGCAAAGTGACCTTGGGAGTATTAGCTTCATGTGAGATAAAAACTTCATTAAAATTTTGCATAATCAAGAGTGGTGGGAGATTTAACATCAATTTGCATTCCATAGATATGATCATCCTCAATACATTGACGATGCTCAAGTTGTTGTTCTTCACAATTATTAATTATGACATTAGTCAATTCAATAAGGTCATCTCTAATTTCAGAAAATTGTTGGGCTACTTGGGCATTGACTTCCATTTGGTATAGCATAAACTCGCAAAGAGTATGTTCTAATTCTTGTTCGGTTGACTCCTCATAAGTTGGATAGTGGCAAAATTCATTTGGTGGTGTGAGATCCGATGAAAAATTATAAGGTTCATTCTCCCAACCGTAACTCGGATAACTCGTTGCAACATAATGATCAGGGTAAAAATTATTGGGGGCCAATATTGAAATTGATCCTTCACATGCAAAGTCTTGAATCATATAATTTAATGGTCACTCACTAGTGATGTGCCCATACTCATCACAAATCTTTCACACATTTTCAAAATTTATGGCATTTAACACATTATCATAAAAATTATGAAACATAGCACAAGAAAACAAACTACAACAATCTATTTACAATTGAGACGACATACCTTGGCCTATGATGAATATCATGAGACTTACCTAAGCCATCCTAAATCACCTTTGAACTCAATGCGTAGCCTTTCCTGGCGATGACGTTAAAAATTATTGATGGCATTCACCCTATTCTCCAAACATTAACTTGGACTAAATGTATATGGCTTATGTGAGTAGGTGAGTGTCACTCTCCCTCGGGTTTGATGCATGAAATGGAGAAAATGTGTGTGTGGATTAAAATGTGAGTGTGTGGACAAAAGTGCTCTCCAAGCGAAAAGAGTGTAAGACCCTGTACTAGGATTAAATAAAAATAATATCATATTAATATTTTTCTTAGAATGAATAAAAATATTGTAGAAATCTCAAATCATTGTTAAAATATTGATTATAAAGTTTGAATTTTGAACGAATTTACTTTCGAGTCAAAATTAGTTTCGAAGGTGTATAAGCTTGAGAAGGGTGATAAGCTAAGTTTCTAAATAATTTTAGGTCAAAATAATGCCTCCATTGAATCCGAAAGGTTGAGAAACCTTGAGAGAGGTAATATGAGGTGTATTAGAAGTTAGCAAGTATTTCGGAGTTAAAATGCATTTTAGAAATAATTTGGGTCAGAAGAAGTTTGACACTATCTTAGTATTTTAGCCATAAATTTTTAATATAAATTCCTATTGAGCTGATATTTGGATGGTATAAACTAGACTTCAAGAGCTATAAAAGTGTATTTCACAAATATTTCCTAAATCAACTCTTAAATAGGTGAAAACTACTCTTTGAAATTGGGACAGAAAGTTGCCATTGTCCGGACGCTCCAAGCACCGTACGAACGGTACTCCTTACCCAAAAACTTTATTTATTTTTATCAAAAATAGTGACTTTGAACCATCCAGACACCCAAGTACCATTTGGACTCTATGCTAAAAATGGCCCCACTCTATTTTTGGGTTTTTCTCTGTTTTTCACCCTATAAATACCATAAGGACGTCCCTTTAGCCATGTTTCTTCAGTTTTCAACCCTACAAAACCTTAGAAAGCAAGAGAGGAGATGAGAAACACAAGATTGAAGGGGGATTCTCTTGTTGGGTTGGACCAGACACACTAGTTTTACCCACAAACTACAAAATCAAGGTAGGGGATTTTTCTTGAGTTCTTTCATTGAGACTTAGGGTATTATCTATGTATGTTTTCAATCTTCTTGATAGTTATATGATAAATATTTATGATTTCTTGGTTTCTCTATCATTGGAACATGGTCTTGAACAAAATACATGTTTGGGTTCAATGAATACTTATTCTTGAATTTTCAAAACCCTAGTTTTTCCAAAATACATGTTCTATTGTGAAATTCATATTGATTCTTGATTTCTAAATTCCTATTTTTGATTAAATCATGTTTTCATCTAATATTTGTTCTTGTTCCAAAAAATTGCATTTTTGACAAAACCCTAGAATTTTTAATATCAAAATTGTGAAGGTTTTCTTAATATGATCTCTTGCATATTTTAATTTCTTTATTACTGTAGTATATTGAGAATTATAAAATTGTGATACTTAAATTGCTAATGAAAATTGTGATTGGTTAAGATTGTGGTTATTGAGAATATTGTGGTTTCTTCTCTTGTATGATTTGTTGTGATGAACTTGAATTTCCTTCGAGAGCTGCCGTATAGTGTTAGAGGTTAGTCTATCCCAATGGGGGGTGAGATGGTTGCCTAACACTTGTAATGGATTGTTGTTTGTGAGAACAACCACTATTTTTAACGTAAGTTTGAGGCTGAGGGATGGTATTCCTTTCTTGGGAAAGATTCGTCAATGCCGTGGGAGACGATATACACCCTTCCTAAAGTGTTTGTGATTTGGCTCTACGGGGAATGATTGAGATTATGTGGTTGTGATGCGTGAACAAGGTAGAATCATTGCGTAGATTCCTGAGAAGCAATCAACATACATGACAGTGGGGATGAACCAACATACATGAGAATATGGAATGATGTTACTGAATTATTTATTAATTGCTTTAATTTCTTGAAAGTTTATTCATGTCATTAATTTACTGTATTTCGTACACTTGAGATCATTACAACTATTATGGTTTTATTCTCAAAATCTATATATGTTATTTTTCAAAAGAGACTTGTCATCTTTATTGTTTTGAACCTTGTTGGGATGTGAGACGGGTTTCCTTCGAGCTTTTGCTCACCCCTTACAACACACTTACAGATTTTTGCTTAGAAGAGGATGTCAACGTGGATGAGCAGATTGATTAGGAGCCGTTGAAGAATCAAGATGTGAATCCTACCTTAGAGGAATAGAGTTGTTCTATTTTTGGTTTAGATTTTGAGAGATTTTTATAAAAAAATGTTTTTGCTAGTTTTTATTATTCCGCTACTAGATTTTTTTGGTTTTGAATTGTAAGTTGGAAAAGTTTCAATGTTTCATTGGCTTTAGTATTTATTCCTTATCAAATGGATGAATGGTTTATTATTTAATGGTTATTTTTAGTTGCTCTCATGGTTGGATGGTTTGTAGATAGCAATGCCTTCTAGGGTGGATTTTGGGGCATTACAGAGAGACTTTCGAGTGTCATGTTTTACTTGAAATAGGTATTCTAAGGTCGTCTCTTCAGGGAAAGAAGGTCAAATTGTAAACCCCACACTTTTATCTTTATATATGTATATATGTTTATATAGCAAGTAATTATTTCTTTTGAAATGTTAATATGGAAAAATTCGAGTAAATAGTAGTTAAAACTTAGTTTTAGCTTGCAAATATATGAAATCATCGTAATAGAACTTGTACCAATTAGGTTTGATGTACAAAAGTATGTTGTATAAGTTTGGGTTGGAATTGGAAGGGTTTAGAGTGGATTGAAAATGAAGAAGGGAGGATTTGTAGAAAAACAGACAAAACCTTCCGGCAGGTTAAGGTAAATGCTCATCCAGTAGGCAAATATTTCTAGAAGGTCGATGAAAAACCTTCTAGAAGGTTAACGAAAATGTTTATTCAGTAGACAAACCTTCCGGAAGGTTGATGAAAAACCTTCCGAAAGGTCAACGAAAATGTTTGTCCAGTAGACAAACTTTCTAGAAGGTTGATGAAGAACCTTCCGGAAGGTCGATGAAAAATCTTCCGGAAGGTTTTCTAAAAATCTGAAATTTTAAGTCGCGAAACAGTCGGTTTTCCTTCCACTATAAATACCTAAGGACATCCCATTTAGCCCCATTTCAACACTTCCAACCCTAAGAAACCTTAGAGAGGAAGAAAGAGAGGAAAAAACACAAGATCAAAGGGAATTTCCACTTCAAGAAGATCAAAACCCTAGTTTTTCAAGAACACCATGGTAGGGGTTTCTTCTCATTCTCTTACATTGAGGCTAGGGCATATTTATATGTATTATTTTGACTTTAAATCTTATATATATGCTATGAAATCTTTATTTCTTGGTATCTTTGCAAAGAACACCATGTTTTAAGCAAAGTAATTGTTGGATAACCATTAAATCTCTTTCTTGGCGTAAAACCCTAGTTTTCAAGATAAATGAAATTTTCTCTTGATTCTTCCTTTATTCTTGATTTAGAAACCCTAGTGCTTTGTGTTGAGTAATAAAATGGTATTTGTGATGATCTCTTGCTTAATTTCTTAAATGTTTCTATTGGAAAAATGCCGATGAAATTGGGGATTTATGATTTACTTATGATTTTAGAATTTGGTTGGAATTGCATCTCTTGTATGGTTGTTATGATGGACTTGAATTACATTCGAGCACTATCGTAGAGTGTTAGAGGTTAGTCTATCCTAGTGGGGTTGAGATGGTTTCCTAACACTTGTAGTGGTTTGTTCTTTGTGAGAGCAACCACTATTGTTCACGTAAGTTTGAGGCTTAGGGATGGTATACCTTTCCTAGGAAGAATTCGTCAATGCCGTGGGAGACGGTATATGCCCTTCCTAAAGTGGTTTGTGTGGTTATGATTGGGTGAACGAGGTAGAGTCGTTTCGTAGATTCATGGGAAACAACCAACATACATAAGAATATGGGATGACACTATTGAACAATTATTGTTATTGTGTGGAATTGGTTTCCTACAAGAGCTTGTGGAGGTATGAGACTCTACAAGAACTTGTGAGAAATGGTTCATGGTTGTAAATGATTTGTTAATACCCGAAACGGTTTCCTACAAGAGCTTGTGGAGGTATAGGACTCTACAAGAACTTGTGGAAAATGGTTTATTGTTGAAAAATTCATTTTACTGTTCATTTAAATTATTGTGATTGGGTACACTTGAGATCAAATAAATAGTCACTATTTTATTTCAAGTTATATATGTTATTTTGAAAAATGAGACCGAACTGTTTTATATGTTTTCTAGACCTTGTTCGAGAATGAGAGAATGTTGCTACAGAGTTTAGTGCTCACCCCCTACAAACTATATATTTCTTTCAGATTTTGGTCTAGACAAGGAGCTCGGAGTTTAGCCAATTCCACAAACAAAACTTTTTACAAGTATATTTCTATATTTCTTTCAGATTGTGGTCTATAGATACAAGTTCCATTGCAAGTAATTCCATATAATTAGATGTCCAACAACAAAATTTTACAAAACTTCAAAACAAAAGCCACATTCTGGCTTTATTCATCCATGGGGCTCGGATTGAGAGCCTTCCACCGGTGTGTATCCTGTACCTGAAATATTTCCCGTATAGGGTGAGCTAACGCCCAGTAGAGTTATTCCTACAAAGGCTACTCCCCACCTAAGTGCATATGCAATGTTTACATTTAACATTCATACCAAACAACATTCTAAACAAAGTATAAAATTTTATGTTAGAATTTCACCATGTCATGCTATGGAATGAGATGAGACTCACTCACGCACATCCACCTGAGCCCTCACAGACTCCATCACACAATGTAATGCATGTGTAAAAACCTTTATCATTGATGGAATACATCCAATGATCATTTTTGAAATACAAACTATGTGTTTATAAAACCAATTCATTTTTGGATGTTTTCCTTCGAATGAATACTTTATATTACAAAATCATGTGTCTTTGTTGGGTATCGGATTCTGGAATCACACCGACTGGCTCCGTACGCCATTACACTTTTGCAAAATTTCACCTCAGGGAAGTGTATGAACCAAGTAGCCGGGTTTTTCACGCCGAGGGAGAGTCTAGCCTTTCTTGCTATACCTGACACAAGTTTTTCTTATGCAACCATGTGACTCCCTTGGATCTTCAATCCCACATTTTCGAGTCCACATATCAATAACCAAGAGTGGTGTTTGATTAAACCATGCATACACACCCACACTCATGCCTAAGCCCATGAATGTGATGCCAACCTCATGCCCAAAATAGAAGGATGCCAAATGAGCAATTTCAATAGCCCATGACATATCAATGTATAATGAATGTCATATGGATTATTTCTAACACATTTCAACACTTACATTTCCAATGTAAATCACCTCATAAACATATGATTTCAACACACCATAACATCCAAGCATGTTATTTCAATTTCATCAAAATGACACTTCAATCATTCAAGGCAATTATCAAATCCCCATACAAGACAAAATTTATATAGAAACATAACATGTCCACATAAAAGCCCCAAAACAGGCCGCATAATAGCCCCAAAAAAGCCCACATAGTAGCCCCAAAACAGACCGCATAACAGTCCCAAAATAGGCCTCGTGATAGCCCCCAAACAGTCCAGAAATCAGCCCATAAAGTAGCCCCAAAACAGGCTGCATAACAGTCCCAAAATAGTCCACAAAATAGCCCATAAATGTAAACCCCACCTTTTTGTCTTTATATATACATGTAGGTTTAAATAGTAGTTATTATTTCTTTTGAAATGTTAATATGGAAAAATTCAAGGAAATAGTAGTTAAAATCTAGTTTAGCTTGCAAATATATGAAATTGTGGTAATAGAACTAGTACCAACTAGGTTTGATGTAAAAAAACATGTTGAATAAGCTTGGGATGGAATTGAAAGGGTTTGGAATGGGTTTGAAATGAAAAATACAGGAAATAGGCAAATTTGGACAAGACCTACCGGTAGTACGCTGTCCAGTGGATCCGAACTACCGGTAGTCAACAGGTAGTAAATGTCTAGTAGATCTGAACTATCGGTAGTCAACAGGTAGTAAGTGCTAGTGGATCCGAACTACCGGTAGCTGAACAGGTAGTAAGTTGCCAGTGGATCCGAACTACTGGTAGCTCGATACGAACTACAGGTATATCGTTAAAAAAATTGGGATTTTCTGTTTTAAAACCCCATTTTCACTTCATTTGCTCCCATTCTTTCACACCACTCTCACCCCACACCTCTTAGAACCATAATAGAAAGACTTAGAGAGGAAGAGAGAAAGGGAAAATAAGAGTTTTTAGGGTGATTCAAGATCAAATCTTCTTGTCCTTCACACCAAAGCCAAGGAGAAAGGTAGGGGTTTTTTTTCCTATTCTCTTACATTGAGGCTAGGGCTTAATTATATGTATTATTTTGACTTTAAATCTTATATATATGCTATGAAATCATCTTTTCTTGGTCTTTTGCAATTATTAGCATGTTTAAAACAAAGTTAGGGTTGAATACCCCTNGTAAAAAAACATGTTGAATAAGCTTGGGATGGAATTGAAAGGGTTTGGAATGGGTTTGAAATGAAAAATACAGGAAATAGGCAAATTTGGACAAGNCACACCCACACTCATGCCTAAGCCCATGAATGTGATGCCAACCTCATGCCCAAAATAGAAGGATGCCAAATGAGCAATTTCAATAGCCCATGACATATCAATGTATAATGAATGTCATATGGATTATTTCTAACACATTTCAACACTTACATTTCCAATGTAAATCACCTCATAAACATATGATTTCAACACACCATAACATCCAAGCATGTTATTTCAATTTCATCAAAATGACACTTCAATCATTCAAGGCAATTATCAAATCCCCATACAAGACAAAATTTATATAGAAACATAACATGTCCACATAAAAGCCCCAAAACAGGCCGCATAATAGCCCCAAAAAAGCCCACATAGTAGCCCCAAAACAGACCGCATAACAGTCCCAAAATAGGCCTCGTGATAGCCCCCAAACAGTCCAGAAATCAGCCCATAAAGTAGCCCCAAAACAGGCTGCATAACAGTCCCAAAATAGTCCACAAAATAGCCCATAAATGTAAACCCCACCTTTTTGTCTTTATATATACATGTAGGTTTAAATAGTAGTTATTATTTCTTTTGAAATGTTAATATGGAAAAATTCAAGGAAATAGTAGTTAAAATCTAGTTTAGCTTGCAAATATATGAAATTGTGGTAATAGAACTAGTACCAACTAGGTTTGATGTAAAAAAACATGTTGAATAAGCTTGGGATGGAATTGAAAGGGTTTGGAATGGGTTTGAAATGAAAAATACAGGAAATAGGCAAATTTGGACAAGACCTACCGGTAGTACGCTGTCCAGTGGATCCGAACTACCGGTAGTCAACAGGTAGTAAATGTCTAGTAGATCTGAACTATCGGTAGTCAACAGGTAGTAAGTGCTAGTGGATCCGAACTACCGGTAGCTGAACAGGTAGTAAGTTGCCAGTGGATCCGAACTACTGGTAGCTCGATACGAACTACAGGTATATCGTTAAAAAAATTGGGATTTTCTGTTTTAAAACCCCATTTTCACTTCATTTGCTCCCATTCTTTCACACCACTCTCACCCCACACCTCTTAGAACCATAATAGAAAGACTTAGAGAGGAAGAGAGAAAGGGAAAATAAGAGTTTTTAGGGTGATTCAAGATCAAATCTTCTTGTCCTTCACACCAAAGCCAAGGAGAAAGGTAGGGGTTTTTTTTCCTATTCTCTTACATTGAGGCTAGGGCTTAATTATATGTATTATTTTGACTTTAAATCTTATATATATGCTATGAAATCATCTTTTCTTGGTCTTTTGCAATTATTAGCATGTTTAAAACAAAGTTAGGGTTGAATACCCCTGAAATCTCATTTTCTTGATATAAAACCCTAGTTTTCAAAAGATATGGACTTTCTTCTTGACTTTGAAACTTTAGTGCTTGGTGTTGAGTAACAAAATGATATTGATGATGATCTTTTGCATTTTCTTCAATTCTTCTATTGAAACACTACATGTGAAATTGAGGATTTATGGAATTGTTGTTAATTGAGGAAATTGTTGGTATTGTATCACTTGTGTGGTTGTTGGATAAACATGGGCTACTATTGACCGGGTATCTTTGAGTGTGTAGACGTCTTCTTACTCCGTGTGAGTTTAAACTTTTCCTATTACTCGTAATGGGGTTAGTGCCTTGCGAGGACTAAACCATTATTGCTCACGGGGTATCGTGGAAAAAGAGGTTAGTATACTACTCTTTGGTTGGATACGTCACTGTCATGGTATTGGCATACGCCCTTCCTAAAGGTTGGACATGCTTGTGAAGATTTGTGTGGGTTGTACGTGGGCCATGATATTTTTGATGGTATTCATGCGAGATCTTACTTCAGACCAGAGATACGAATACAGTGGTGGGTTATTGTTCATTATACCATAAATAGTTTCTACAAGAATTTTGGGAAGTATGGGAGTNCAAATCTTCTTGTCCTTCACACCAAAGCCAAGGAGAAAGGTAGGGGTTTTTTTTCCTATTCTCTTACATTGAGGCTAGGGCTTAATTATATGTATTATTTTGACTTTAAATCTTATATATATGCTATGAAATCATCTTTTCTTGGTCTTTTGCAATTATTAGCATGTTTAAAACAAAGTTAGGGTTGAATACCCCTGAAATCTCATTTTCTTGATATAAAACCCTAGTTTTCAAAAGATATGGACTTTCTTCTTGACTTTGAAACTTTAGTGCTTGGTGTTGAGTAACAAAATGATATTGATGATGATCTTTTGCATTTTCTTCAATTCTTCTATTGAAACACTACATGTGAAATTGAGGATTTATGGAATTGTTGTTAATTGAGGAAATTGTTGGTATTGTATCACTTGTGTGGTTGTTGGATAAACATGGGCTACTATTGACCGGGTATCTTTGAGTGTGTAGACGTCTTCTTACTCCGTGTGAGTTTAAACTTTTCCTATTACTCGTAATGGGGTTAGTGCCTTGCGAGGACTAAACCATTATTGCTCACGGGGTATCGTGGAAAAAGAGGTTAGTATACTACTCTTTGGTTGGATACGTCACTGTCATGGTATTGGCATACGCCCTTCCTAAAGGTTGGACATGCTTGTGAAGATTTGTGTGGGTTGTACGTGGGCCATGATATTTTTGATGGTATTCATGCGAGATCTTACTTCAGACCAGAGATACGAATACAGTGGTGGGTTATTGTTCATTATACCATAAATAGTTTCTACAAGAATTTTGGGAAGTATGGGAGTCCGCAAGAACTTGGAAGAAACGGTTTATGGTGGAATGGATTATTAGTCGTATATTGGTTTTCCTTATGCATTAAATTATTGTTGTTGCTTAAACTTGAGATATGTTTAAATGTCCCTGTTTTATTTCAAAATTCATATATGCTATTTGTGAAAGGTGACCGACCGTTTTTATATGCTTTTCTAAACCTTGTTCGAGTTTGGGAGGAATGTTGCTACAGAGCTTAGTGCTCACCCCTTACAAACTATATTTTCCATATTGTGGTCTAAAGGAAGAGCTCGGGGTTGAGGAGCCGACACATTGGGAAGATCCATTAGATGGGCTCATGGATCCCGAAGTGGATGTCTAGAGTTATACTCTCCTAAGTGCAAGACTAGGAAATTTCTTTTGAGATTTTGTTAAGTCTAACCTTTTGTTATTCCGCTACAAGTTTAAATTGTGATTCTTTCGGGATGTAATTATCATAGTCGATCACATTCTTTTGGGATGTAATGACCATGGTTGGCCTATTCTTTTGGGATAATATTGTAGATGTTTATATTTGATGGATGAAATTTCTTTAATGATGAAATTATTTAGTTGCTCTCATGATGTTAATGGTTTATAGATTGTAATGTCGTCCAAGGAGGATTTTGGGGTGTTACAATAAAACAATCCCAAAACAGTCCACAAAATAGCCCATAAAACAGCCCACATAATAGCCCCTTATGAACACTATAAGCTAGGAATGAACCGGAGTAGGAGGGAACCCTACCTCTTGGAGCGTAATAGAAGTGGTAGAACTTCAATAACACCAATCAAAACCTCCAAAACTTGATTTTCCCAAAATATCCCCTTTGGATCTTCGATGAAATCCTTCATTCTTGGTGTGGTTGCGTAGCCCTCGTCGATGTAATCAACTTTAACTCTTGGCTCGACGGAATCGGACCGATGGAACTCCGTGAATCGAAGGACAAAGATTGGATTTTCTCTGTTTTCTCCCTCTTTCTCTCCAATGTTGAAAACCAGATGAAAATGCAGAGATCTTTGTGCAAAATATATGTTTTTAGTCCCTATTTATAATTTCCAAGGCTTGGCTCTCGTCACGCCAAGTGTCCCCCACTTGTTTGAATCCGTTTTCGCCCCGAAACGATTCATTTCATTCCGGTTTAAGTTCAAATAAATTTTATTTAAAATTTTATTCAATTATACAAAAATTTTATAAATTTTATTTTTGGGGACCTTTGAAAGGTCATTCGTCACCCAATTGTCTCGTAAATTGTGTAAAATTTGATTTTCTCAAAATTCAACAAAAATTGATAGGACAGCTCGATTTTGCAATACGAATCCAATGGTGAGGTCCATTGCATCATCTGAGCTCTAGAAAAATATAGATTTTAAACCCGCATTATAATGGCAAATTACCATTTTGCTCTTTTTCTAAAAAAGTTTAAATTTTTCCTGGGTTTCACACGATGCCTTACCCCAAACCGTGTATGAATCTCGATGGCATGGGCAATTGATGGGATGGCTTGCGAGCCTTACTTTGGAGGACAAGGTGAGACAGGAGTTTGGTCTACCTTGTGTTGTTTGTGAGTATGAGGACGTTTTTTCAGACGAACTATCGGGATTACCTCTACAGAGGGATGCAGACTTTAGCATTGAGTTGCATCCTGGTACATCGCCTATTTCTATGACTCCACATAGGATGGCACCAACAAAGTTACAAGAACTCAAAGTTCAATTAAAAGAATTGTTGGACATGGGTTTTATTAGACCGAGCACTTCACCTTGGGGGCACTCTGGTGTTGTTTGTGAAGAAGAAGGACAAGGCCCTTCAGTTGTGTATGGATTATCGATAGTTGAATCTGATTACTATCAAGAATAGATATCCTTTGCCAAGGATTGATGAACTGTTTGATCAGCTGAGGGGAGTGTGAGTCAACTCCAAGATAGACCTTTGCACTGGCTACCATCAATTGAGGATTAGGGAGGCAGATATCCCTAAGATGGTGTTCAGAATGTAGTGTGGGCATTTCGAGTTCACCGTGATGCCTTTCGAATTGACGAATACCCCGACGACATTCATGGATCTCATGCATAGGGTGTTCCAACCCTATTTAGATCAGTTTGTTGTGGTGTTTTTTGACGACATCCTGAGCTACTCCAAGTCTAAGGAAGAGCATGAGGGTCCCTTGAGGATTGTTCTCCAGACCTTGAGGGACCACTAGTTGTACGCCAAGTTTAACAAGTATGAATTTTGGCTTATAGAGGTAAAGTTTTTGGGACACATAGTGTTAACTTCAGGTGTATCCCTAGACCTGGAGAAGGTTGAGGCAGTAATGAGTTGGGAGAGGCTGAAGTTAGTCTTTGAGATACGCAGTTTCTAGGGATTGGCAGGTTATTACAGGATGTTCATCGAGGACTTCTCCCGACTAGCTGCACCTATGACCAAGTTGAGTCGAAAAGAGGTCAAGTTTGAGTGGAATGATTCATATGAGAAAGTATTACAGGAGTTAAAGAGGAGGCTTACTTCAACTCCTATTTTGATTGTCCCGAAGAGGGGACAGATGTACACAGTATACTGTGATGCCTCTAGAGACGGGTTGGATTATGTTTTGATGCAGTCCAGGAGAGTGGTGGCTTATGGTTATCGACAATTAAAGAACCATAAGCAGAACTATCCCACGCACGACATGAAGTTGGCTGCCATTGTCTTTGATTTGAAGGCTTGGCGTCACTATCTGTATGGTGAGCAGTTTAAAGTATTTTCAGACTACAAGAGTCTGAAGTATATCTTTACACAGCGGAACCTCAACATAAGGCAACGCAGGTGGATGGAGTATTTGGAGGACTATGACTTCACTTTGCATTACCATCCCGGTAAGGCAAATGTGGTGACTGATGCACTCAGCCGAAAGTCACGGGGAGTCTTGGTTAGTGTGGCTTTCCGAGAGTGGCAGATGCTTGAGATTGTGGGACAGTTTGGGCTACGCTACATGGGTCAAGCTCATGGTGTTTTGGGAAGTTCGGTGGCTATGCCTCCTTACTAGGCAGAGTGATCGAGTCCTAGGGACAGAAAACAGAGATATTGTCCATCAGGGACCGGGTACGATTGTGTACAGGTGATGAAGGCTGGGTCATTCACTCAAATGGCAGTCTTCGGTATAGGGAAAGGATTGTGGTTCCCGAGTTAGCGGATCTGAGAGAGGAAATCCATAGGGAATTCCATTTCTTCCGATTCACGATGCATCTAGGTGGCATGAAGATGTACCATGATCTTCGTCGTCAATACTATTAGAACGGGATGAAGAGACATGTTGGAGATTTTTTTAGCCGATGTCTCACATGTCAGTAGGTGAAGGATGAACACCAGAGACCAGTAGGGTTACTCCAGCCTTTGGAGGTAGCTGAGTGAAAGTGGGAGCATATCACGATGGATTTTGTGATCCATTTGCCATGGACATTGCGGGGACGTGATGCTGTATGGGTGATAGTGGACCAGCTTACTAAGTCGGCACACTTTTGGTTGTGCGGATGACCTTCACACTGGAAGAATTATGTACATTATACATATGAGAGATTGTCCGATTGCATGGGGTGCCTATATCTATAATATCGGATCGGGATCTTAGGTTTACTGCACACTTTTGGGAGAGTTTCCAATGGGCCATGAGGACACAGTTGATGATAAGCATAGCTTTTCATCCCCAGACGGACAATCAGTCAAAGAGGACCATCCAAATATTAGAGGACATGCAACGGGCATGTGTCCTAGATCTCAAGGGAAGTTGGGAAGAGCATTTACCCTTAGTGAAGTTCGCCTATAATATAGTTATCAGACGAGCATTCAGATGGTACCCTATGAGGCACTATGTGGGAGGCTTTGTCATTTTTTGGTTTGTTGGACAGAGGTAGGAGAGAGACCCTCTACGGGTCTGAATTTGATCAAAGACACCTCGGAGAAGGTGGACTTGATATGGAAGCGTCTTTTCACAACTTAGAGCGGGCAGAAGAGCTACGCTGACAGACGACGGTGACCTGTGGAGTTTGAGGTGGGAGATCACGTCTTCTTAAAAGTGATGCCTAAGAGAGGAGTGGTCAAATTTGGAAAATAGGAAAAGTTGTCACCAAGGTTTATTGGGTCCTTTGAAGTACTCAAGAGGGTGGGTACAGTGGCTTACAGATTGGCGTTACCGTCAAATCTATTGGTTGTTCATACGGTGTTCCATGTCTCTATGCTCCGAAAGTATACTCCAGATCCAACACATGTAGTGGATTGGGGTGAGTTGATTGTTGATGAGGATGAGACCTTCGAGGAGGGACCGGTGCTCATCATGGATAGCCAGTAGCAGGTTTTACTGGGCAAGACCATGAGGCTAGTCAAAGTGTTTTGGCAGCACCGAGGCATGGAGGAGGAGACATGGGAGCATGAGAACATCTTACGTACCAATTATCTATTCTTTTTTGAGGATGGATGTACATTTCTATAATTTTAAGTATATTATTATTGTTGTGTATACATGCGATTAAATGTGTATGTGTGTGTGAATTTTGGGTACGAAATTCATTTAAGGGGGAAAGAATGTAAAACCCTGGTAAATTTGAACTTTTTACAAAATGAGGTAAAACGGTAATTTATCACTACGATACAGGTTAAAAATATGAATTTTTCTTGATCTCAGATGATAAAACGGACCGCCAATTTTTATTGAATTTTGAGATAGTCATATTTTTCACGCTTTACGAGGCAGTTGAGTCTCGGATTACCCAAAAAAAGGGATTTTTAATAAAATTTTAAAAGTTATAAATTAATTTAAGGCAAATTAAAATAAAAATATTTTGAACTTGAACCAGGGCGAAATTAAATTGTTTCGGGACGAAAACAGACCCGGGAAAAAGATGACGTGTGGCGCATTGTGGGCCAAGTGTTTTGGGAGTATAAAAAGGGGAGAAATATCAAATTTCTCCCCATTTTCTTCAGCTGGTTTAACGTGAGAGAGGAAGAGAGTGAAAAGGGAAGATCTCCTTCTTCTCTCTACGATCTACAGAGCTTGGGTGCTCAAATCAACTCAAGCCAAGAGGAAAAGTTGTTCCTCTCGTCGAGGGCTACGCGGCTATACCAAAAAGCGTGGGTTTTACCAAAGATCAAGGAACTGGATTTTTGGAAGCTAAGGATTCTAGCTCATTTTTGGGATCTTGGAGTTTCGTCACAGTATTTTATACTTCAATAGGTAGGGTTTCTTCCTACTTTGGTTTATTTTACAACCTAGAGTGTTAAATGAAATGGGTAGGTTGGTTGAGTTATATATATCACTTGTTTATTGTGTTGAAATTGATGAAATGGGTATTGAAAAAGGGTAGAATAAATCCTATCGTATAATGGGCATGTAGAATTTACTTAGGGTAATTTCTTGAAAAATATGGAAATTGATATATGGGCATGCTACGTGTTTACATTATGCCTTTTGTCAATAAAGTGTGATATTGGCATAGACTATTTGCTAAAATGCTTGGAAATTTTTGTTGGATATAATGTTAATATATGTGTTATGACATGTTAGCATTATGATGAATTGTGAAATTATATGCTTTTTGATATAATTGGCAATAGAATGGTGGAAATTGCTCATTGGCATTCATTGCATATGGGGCATGATGTTGGCATCACATTCATGGGCATTGACTTGATCCGAAATATGTATACCCAAGTGCAGGTGGTTAAGTTGTAGTAATAATCCGGTTAAGTCTGGAGTCGAATCCATAGAGAGCTATGATTAGTGTTTTGAAGTAAGCAGTGACAGACACCAAGTAATTGGAGTTTCTTGAGAGTTTTGAAGTTTAGGGATTTTCTGGATAGAATATAAGATTCTTTCCAAGAGGTTTTTCTAGACAAAATATAAGATAAATTATCAAAATTAGCAACCACCCTTTAGTTAGAGGATCAGAACATGTAATTGATCATTTGGTTTATTATACTTGTGCTTTATAATTCAATTAAATCCCGTGTAAACAACAAGTTAATCAAAAGATAAAGATGGATGGTATGAATAAAGCACATGGTTCCGATGCCTTTCTAGAAGTTTACAAGAATTGCCTGTGCCGAGACTCAACTTGTCTAAAAACAAGAAATTGTTTCTACAAGGCATCCAACCATGGCATTAATGTTCCATTCTTTAATAAATCACAATAATGGTGAAGATTGAAAGGTTGTCATGAAGATCTAGCTGGGGTACTCGCCTTGAACCAACAGGTATTTCTATGCAAGAGTCATCCATGTCATAGAAAGAACCCATGGTTATACAAAGTACCTTAGCTTTACTAGATGCATTCAATCATTCAATAAACAAGTAGATAATGCATTAAAGCATAAAGGAAATGAACAAGTATAACTTTCGGATAATCAACACATATTCATCACCTCTTACTAAAGAATGAATGAGGAACTACTCACTCTTCATGGCTTTTGTAAAACTAGAAAAGTGAGTGATGCTCATCCCTCCAAGTAGAGGAGTTACAAGGGAAACTATACTATCCATGGAGCCGGTCTTCAACGAAGAATGAGTGAATCACATTCCACCCTTCACGGCTTTGGTAAAGCTCTAGAAAAGTGGAAGAGTTTGACTCCTCTAAGAGAGAAGATGCTCAAGCAATGAAAGTAAAAGAAGCTAACAAATGAAAGTAGAAGAAAGCTAGTTACTTTTGAAGGGTTTCCACCATAACCAAAAGATGAGCTATCTCTCTTGATACTTATAAATAAAAGCAAGTACAACTACAAAGGGAGTCTAAGCCTCCATCATGGTTGTCACAACATGAATGTAAAGACTTAGCACAAGTAAATAAAAGATTCAACTACAAGGGGAGTCTAAGCCTCCATCATGGTTGATACAAATGCAAAATAAAAACATAAACAAGAAATGTACAAGAACTAGCTCTCTACTCTACTTTACAAGAGAAAAGGATTCCTACTCCACAATAGAAATATTACACCTCCTTACTCTACAAGAGGAATAATGCCTTTCAAGCTCCCAACATGGGAGTATTTATAGGCAAGGAAGGGGAGGGAGGGAAGACAAGAAGATAAGAGAGGATGAATGAATAGTGTATACCACCCATGAAAACCAACTACTCTGCAGACAGTCTATGGAGGACGTTCGAACGTTGTCTTCTGTTTTGATTTAGGGGCGTTCGAACGGTGTCTGTCGTTTGAACATGTCTTCTATTTTTGCTTTATGGGCGTTCGAACACTAGATGGGACTTGACCTTTTCCACTCAAATGGTCTTCTATGAAGTTCATTTCCACACTCTATGCAAAATTCTGTTCTTCAACTGATTCCAAGGGACGTTCGAACATTTAATGGCTTTCGAACGTGGTACTCAAGTGCTTTTGAGTCCTCCTCCTTTGTTTGCTGCAACACGTCATGTCTCATTAGTCTGGCCTTTAATCAACTCAAGTGGATGTTCGAACATTGGTTGGCGTTCGAACGTGGTACTCAAGTACCTTAGGGTCCTGGTTCTTGGCTGCAACACATTGTGTCTCAGCAGGTTGGTTTTGTCACAGTTCAAATGGATGTTCGAACGAGAGTTGGCGTTCGAACGTTCTTGCTTTGTTCCAAGCCTCTCCAATTTCATTCCCTAATGTTCTGGTGCGATATTCAAGTGTGACTTTTGTTGCCCTCGAGCCCTTGTTCACTTTAGAACTTGAAATATCCTTACTTGAACTCCATCAAATTCTAATTAGTCCTAAAAAGGCATAATAACATGCTACATTTAAGTACTAATTAGACATTAAACATGAGTGTGGGTGTGTGTGTGCATGGTTTATCAAACACCACATAGGTGGATGATGGGAGGGCTCGAGAAAGTTGGATCGAAGATTCAACTGAATCGCACGGTTGTATGAAAAAACTTGTGTCGGGTATAACAAGAAGGGTTAGACTCTCCCTCGGGTGCAAGACCCGGCTACTGGTTTTATACATTCTGATGGTGCAAGTCAAAAAAAATGTATTGGTGTGTGGAGCCGGTAGTGAGACACCAAAAGTCCGCTACCCAACAAGACACATGGTTTTGTTTTATAAAAAACTAAAATAAAATAAAATTAGCATTGATGTGTAACATCAATGACAGATTTATTACACATTGGTGTAGCATTGTGTTGTGGGATCCAGAGAGGGTTTGAGATTAAAGGGCAAGAGTCAGTCTCATCTTATTCATGGCATGACATTGTTAAAATTTTAATATTGAATATTATGTTCTTGTTTGGGATTGTTGCTTGATAAATGTTTCATGGACATTCATGTGCACTTAGGTTGGGGGAGTAGCCTCTGTAGGAAATACTCTACTGAGCGTGGCTCACCCTTTAAAGGAAAAACATTTTAGGTGAGGGTGGTACATTGGCGGAAGGCTCTCACTCGGGGCCTCAAGTATGAATAAAGCTGGAATGTGATTTTATTTGAGTTTTTGTACAAGTATTATGAAAACTTAGTTTTGATATGTAAATTTAAGGAAATGAATGTAATAGAATGTGCATGGACCTTATATTAAATGAAAATCTTCATTATACATGTGTTGGATGGATGTGATATAGGTTGGAATTAGTTGGAACTGAAAAGAAGGTAAAATAGGAAAAAGTTGGCAGAGCATACGGTATGACAAGGTCCAGTGGGCAATTTTGTACCGGTAGAGTGTACCGGTATGGCTAGGTCCACTGGGCAACTCATACCGATACACCTTCCAAAAATCTGAAATTTTAGTAACGCATTGCCATGCTTTTGGGCCTTAGGTTCTTTGGTTCCAATGATATAAATAGACATAAAATAAAGATAAATTGTGATATTTTGGGCCCGGTTGGGTGAAATGGTAAAATATGCATGTGTTATACACGTGGGTAACAATCCCGGTTGAAGGGATTCTCTTGACGTGATGTCAGATTGGACAACAATCATGGGTATTTCCGCAGGTTGACAGATGGTCAATGGTTGACAAAGGACCCCCTAGTTTTAGGGGCATCATAGTGAGTGGATTTTTTTGCTAAAAATGTAATGAAAACAAGGTTGCCTAATCCGAAAGGGTCATTCTAATGAGAATGCTAAATCAACTCAAAACATTATTTCAATGGTGTCTCAGTGCTTGATTGATTCGTAGGAAGTGAGGGACTAATGTGGAGGAGTAGATTCATGCATACCTTATGACAAGTCTACGGTGTATCAAAAGCACACAACCACCTCCGCACTCAACTTAATCAAACCAAACATCTTACACTACGAAGAGGAATTAACGAGAGTTGACTTAGCATACCCAAGAGGAAATCTCCCTTGGGTTAGCCAACTAAAAACTTAGCTACTCATAATAAATGCAAAGACATACATAATGTCAAGAGACATGGTGAAGAAATGAAACATGGAGCTTGTATGAAAGCAAGAAAAGAGTTAAACTACAAGAGAAATGGCATTTATAGTCAAAATACAAATATTGAAGGCAAATACCCAAATATAAAACTTCAAATGCTAGAAAATGTAGTTAAACTTGAATACACTTGAAATAAAGGAGATTAAAGTGGAAGAACTAAAGATTACAAGTGATTTAATGCTTACTACAACAGAAATGGAGAAGAAAATACAAAAACCTAACTTTCTCTCTCTAGAACTTCTTCTTCCTTGGGAGCTTCTCTCTCTATACTACTCCAAAGATTAGGTAGCCTCTCTCTTTCAAAAGCTTGTGTGAAGCTAAATAAATGGTGTAGAGCCCCTGCATTTTCGTCTATGAGGCTCCTATAGCCTGTGTGTGCAGGCTTCCCATCAATGGGAAGTGAGGTGATAGCTTGGACAGGCTAGATCAAGCCTAACCTGCAACCCACCAGGCTTCGTCCTTATCTCTCTTCCTTTCCCATCCTCCATCTTCCAAAGTTGAATTTAAGGTGTAGGTAGGCATGTATATATGTAGAATATGTCAAGGGATGTGTGAGAGAATCATAGGTGGGACCCCTAAGCAAGTGGAGGTTAAGTTGTAGGTGTCTGATGTTTCTGGGCCAAACCTTCCAAAAAGTCGAAGCAAAACCTTTCAGAAGGTTTTTTCCAATGTTGAAAACCTTTCAGAATGTCTTCAAGGGGATGCAAGCTCAGGACCAGTTTTCGTAAATTTGTCATAATCTTTGATCCAACCGTCCGTTTGAGCAGAAATTTTGACAAAATAGTTGCAGGGTTTTGAAAGCCATCAATTACTTTATGATTACCCGCAACATAAAAAATTCCATATTATTCACAAATACGACGAACTATAAGTAATTAGATGCAAATTTAAGTTAAAATACATGTAATGAGGCTATTAAATATGTAACATTATGCGTTCGTCATTACCCTGGGTGACCTAGTTGGTCATGCCAAAATAAAAAAGAAATTGGATCGTTGAGCTTTGGGCTAATCATATTATTTGATTTAATAGATATTATAGTTTTATGGTATAAGAAAATGTATAAAATTTAAATATGGATAACATGATATTGAGTGCACTTCCAATATGATGACAAAAACTTTGAATCATTGAAGATTAATCGTGAAGTTTGGGCTTTGGCGCGTGTAGACTATCATGTCAAATTTAGTTCCAAATGTGCTAAAGCTTGAGAAGGGTAGTAGGTAAGTTTCTAAATGGTTTTAGGTAAAAATAACGTTATCATTGGATCCTAAAGGTCAAGAAACATTGGGAAAGGTGATATGAGGTGTATTAAAAATTTGGAAGTACTTTGGAATTAAAACGCATTATGAAGAGAATTTAGGTAGAATGGAATTGGACACTACCTTATTATTTTGACTATAATTTTTTATAATTACATCGCATTTACTTGATATTTGGACAGTAGAAACAAGACTTCAAGGGCTACAAAAGTATACTTCATGATAATTTCTTGAATCAACCTCTAACTAGACCAAAACTGCCTTGGAAGTTCATGTGTAAAATGAAGTTTGTTCGAATGCGAATGGGTCCATTCGAATGCACTATCTGATAAAATTTTCAGCAAAAAAACAAGATATATTGGGAGCAAATCTAGTTCAAATGCCCAATACTCCATTTGGACATCCTGTGAATCATTCAAATTCAAAAACTTCTCATTTGAACGCACTGTCGTGATTCTAAATATTTAATCTATGATGACTAGACTATTTTCTCACCCTATAAATACATAGGGACATCTTTTAGGACTGTTTTACTTATTTTTTTTATCCTAGAAAACCCTAGAGAGCTTGAGAGAAAGTAAAAAAGGATGAAAGGGACAGATTGTTGTGTCGGGTTGATTCAAACAAGCTAGGGTTACCTTCAAACATCAAATTAAAGGTAGGGGTTTCTTCCTAAAATTGTTCATTGAGTCTAGGATTAATATATATGTATGTTTTGATTCTAACTTATATGTATATGATATGTAATCATTGGTTCTTGGGTTTCTTATAAATTGTGTCATGTTTTGAATGGGATTATTGTTTGATAGCCATAAAACTCTTGTTCTTGTTATTAAAACCTTAGTTTTCAAGAAATATAGGTTTTACAATTGATATTTCATTGTTCTTGAT
The DNA here is from genome assembly GCA_963454935.2 of Ilex paraguariensis. Taxonomy (NCBI): domain Eukaryota; kingdom Viridiplantae; phylum Streptophyta; class Magnoliopsida; order Aquifoliales; family Aquifoliaceae; genus Ilex; species Ilex paraguariensis. The sequence continues at coordinate 1,165,884 of CAUOFW020000001.1, forward strand.
TTGAAAATTGTAGTAGTTGGTTTTGAACAATAAAATTACGTTTCTTGAAGATCTCTTGCATATTTTCTTGATTGGTGCCATTGGAAAACACATGTGGTATTATTGGAGTACGTGTGATTTGATTAATTATTTTGGAATATTATCCTTGTATGGATGGTTTGATGAAAATGGGCAATCGCTGACTGGGTATTATAGAGTGGGTAGATATGTTTTTTACCTTGAGTGGGTTTGAAGGTTCTCTATTACTCATAATAGGGTTGGTGTCTTGCGGGAATCAAATCACTATTTGCTCATAAGTATCGAGGCTAAGGGCTAGTATACAATTCTTGGGTTGGATTCGTCACTGGGAATACGTTGGTATACGCCCTTCCTAAAGTTGTGTATTCTTACGAGGATCAGCTGTGCAAGTGTGGACCATGATATTCTTAATGTGTGCATTAATGCTAAGTCTACCTGCATACCTAAGATAAATTATTTGGAATTGGTTTATGGATTGAAAGTTGGTTTTACCGCTGCATCTATTTTATTGCTTTCAACGTAAACTTGAGATCTAATAAATTATCACTGTTTTACTTCAAAGTTGATGTATTTATTTTACAAATTGAGACTACCTATTTGATATGTTTTTGAAACCTTGTTCAGATTTGAGAGAATTTTTCTACAGAGCTTAGTGCTTACCCACAACCATTAACATCTTTTTTAGAATACACTTTAGAGGAAGAGCTCAGATTGCATGAGTAGATAAATTGGAAAGCTCAAATGGATGGGGATATAGATCTTGAAGTGGAAGTTTAGAGTTGTTTGCATTATAGTTTAGCTTGGGGAGTTAAATATGAAACAACGTTGAGGATAATGCTTTATTTATTCAGCTGCAATATTCTATTTGATTTTTGGATGTAATTGCCAAGGTTTGACATATTTGCTTTGGATTATGCAATAGTTATTATGGATGATGAGTGAAATTCTTTTTATTTATGGATTTTATTATTTTCTCTCGCGGTATGTGTGACACCCCTAAAAACCGAGAGTCCTTTTTCAACCATTGACCATCCGTCAACCCGCGGAAATATCCGTGCTTGCCGCACGACTCGACATTATGTCAATCGTATTCCCTTAATCGGGATCCTAACCCACACGTATAACCCGTGTTCCTTTAATCATTTAATTCAACGCAGGTCCAATGAGCCTCAATATATCTCATTTACTGTTCATTTGTATCATTGGAACTAAAGAAAACAAAGTTCAAAATGTTAGCAAAATAATTTTAGATTTTTCAGGTTTTTGGAAGAGCTACCGGTAGGTGTTTGTTATAATTACTGGTAGAAGTTCTACCTGTAAGCTACCGTTAGTTTGCTCCTACAAGACAGGTACTGTAAAACCCGATAAATTTAAATTTTTGTAAACAAGGGCAAAACGATAATTTTACCGCTACAGTAAGGGTTAAAAACTTAAATTTTTCTAGATCTCGGATGACAAAATGGATCTCACCGTTGGATTCGTCTCGCGAAATCTAGTTACCACGTCAAATTTTATCGAATTTCGAGATAGTCAATTTTTTTGCGTTTTACAAAGCGGTTAATGAAATTTTGAAAGTTAGAAAATAATTAAAGGCAAATTTAAATAAAAATAATTTGAACTTGAACCGGGACAAAATTTAATCGTTTCGGGATGAAAACAGACCCGGAAACAAAAAAGGGGCGTGTGGCGCGTTGTGGGCCAAGTACTCTAAAACTATAAATAGAGGGAAATCTAACTTTTTGGCCCATTTTTGATCATCTGGTTAGCTGATAGAGAAGAGAGGGAAAAAATAGGATTTCTCCACCTTCTCTCTACGATCTACGACTCCATGGGCTTTGGATCCACTCGGGCCAAGAGGAAAAGTCGGTCTCCACGCCAAGGACTACGCGACCACACCAAAAATGAAGGGGTTTCACCGAAGGTTGAAAAATGAGATTTTGGAGAAGTGAGGATTCAAGATTATTTTGGATTCTTGGAGCTTCCCAACATCATTTTTCACTTCAAGAGATAGGGGTTCTCTTACTTTGGTTCATTTCCCACTTATAGTGTTATATAAAATGTGTGTGTTAAAGGGAATATGTATTTCACTTATTTATGCATATGACATGGGTGAAATGGGTATGAAAAAGGAGTATGTAAATGGGTTGAAATAGATTTTCCTAACTTGAAATTATGATGTGGAAATTACGTGGTTGGTAATTCAATGGGAGAGGTGATTATATGAGAATGCTATATGTTTTATATTATACTTTGTGAATGAGGTGGAAATCCTTGTGTGCTAACATGAATTGTTGCCTTGAAAGTGTTTGCCAAAATGCCTATGTGTGGATTAAGTTGTTATGACATGATGATATATAACATGCTTAGTAAATTTGTTGGAAAAAAATGTTAATATGTGCTCATTGATATATTGACATTGTAATGATTCATGGGATTTATATGCTTATGATATGAATTGCCATGGGATATGTGTATATGGTTAACTTGCTCATTTGGCATCCATTGCATCTTGGGCATACTATAACATCGTATCATGGGCTTAGGGATGAGTGTGGGTATGTGTGGCGCATAGTTTAATGAAATACCACATGTGGTGGTTGATGGTGGGCTCGGAGAAGTGGAATTGAAAATTCCATTGAGTCCCACGGTTGGATGCATGGAAAATTGGGTCAGGGGTTGCAAGAAGGGCTAGACTATCCCTCGGGTGAGAGGCTCGGTGATTGGATACGCACTACGTTGGTATAAGAGCCTAAGAAGTGTGTCGGTGTATGTAGAACCGTTGGTGGAAGTCCATAAATTCTGTGTCGGTTAGTTGCCATTGGTGTAAGTCCATAAATATTCACCCCATATAAAGACCTGGAGATTTTAAATAGTCATTTAGAGGATAATATAAATGGCGGGAGGTAGAGGGGCTTAGTTTTATACGCATTGACATTTGCATGTGTTGAGGAGCCCAGAAAAGGCTTGGGGTTAAAATGCGGGAGTGAATCTCATTTCATTCATGGCATGACATGGTAAGTTCCATTGTGAATTCCAACATGGATTACATAAATCTTGCATTGGAATGGATTTTTGGTTGTGTTTTGTTGCATAATACATTGCATATGCACTTAGGTGGGGAGTAGCCCTCGTAGGAAATTTTCTACTAGGCGTTGGCTCACCCTATACGGAAAAATATTTTAGGTGCAAACTACACTCTGATGGATGACACTCATTTGAGGGAATCAACGATGAAGAAAAGTGGGATTGTGGCTTTTGGAAACAAGTTTTTGTAAAAACTTATGTTTAAAACCCATTTGGCATGTAAATGTATGGAATGAGTTGTATTAGACATTGTGTATATTAGATTATATGTGAAAAACATGATTTAGTATGTTTTGGATGAAAAATGTAGGTTTTGGAATGGGTTAAAATGGACAACAGGTGAGTTGGACAAAACTGAACAAAGTGTACCGGTACTGTCTGTCCAGAAGGCAAACCGTACCGGTACATAGTACCGGTACTGTCTCCTAAAATCTGAAAATTTTAAATTATTTTGCCATACGTTTGGGCTTTGTTTTCCTTGGTTCCAATGATACAAATGGACATTAAATAAGGTATATTGGACCTTGGTCGGATTAAATGATTAGAGGAACAAGGGTAATACGTGTGAGTTAAAATTTCAGGCAATAGAATAATAACAGCGTGATGTCGGATCAAGCGACACTCACGGGCAATTCCGCGGGTTGTCGGGTGATCAATGGGTTAAATAATAACTCCCGATTTTAGGAGTGTCACAGCTTGGTATCAGAGCGTAGGTATACAAAATAACTAGGTCTTGATGGGCATTGGGTTTAGACCATTGCATGCATTGTACATTTAATCTTATGTGCTTACATTGTGTTACTTGATTAGGTGCTATGTGATTATGTGAATGATATACATGGTAAAATGTATATGGAAAGGGACACCAGGGTTAGAAAACATAACCTTGGGGGTCGAAAAAGAAATGAACGGGATTGTTCAAGGTATAAATGTTGACTAGTGGGTGGTATAGACTCTACTTGGGAAACAAGGAGAAAAAAATCTCAATGTTTCAAGTTTGGTCCCTATCATGGAATACTAAATAAATGCTCTATTGCTATCTAGCATGTGTGTAGATGGCAACTAGAGGGAGGGGACGTCGGGGTGGATGGAACAACCAACCACCATCGACTTTTGACCAACAAGCTTTTGTGGAGGCTATTGGCGTGGCGGCTACTACAATTGTAGAAGCCAGTGCTACAACCGCTACTATTGCACAGACTGGAGAAAGTGGAGGACAAGGAGGCTCAAGTAACCTCCATAAATTCAAGGTACACAATCCTCTGGTCTTTATAGGAGGGGGCAAGTCCTATGGTAGCTGACCATTGGTTTCGGCAAGTCGAAAAGGTATTGAGGGCTATGGAGATCACCTCCGACGCCACCAAGATAACCCTAACTACGTTTCAGCTAGAGGGGGAATCCCAATTGTGGTGGGACTAGGTGAAGGACTCCAAGAACTTGGAGGCTATGACCTGGGTAGAGTTCAAGGAACTCTTCATGGGAAAATACTTTTTGGCGGCTTCTAGGCATGCAAAGGCCTGAGAGTTTTTGAACTTGAAACAAGGAACCATGATGGTGATGGAATACGTGGGTAAATTCACAGAATTAGCACGTTTCGCCGATGATTATGTGGCCATAGAAAGTTCGAGGATGGTTTAAAGTTGTCCATTCGAGGCAAGATTGTGGGTCTTCTTTTGCAAAACTTGGACTCGGTGGTCACCACAGCAATGGCCACTGAGAGAGAGATTGAGGACGCAAAGAGCATCCGAGAGTTGGGTGCCAAGGATAAGAAGAAGGAGGTCCAATCCTCTTCTTTTAGCTCAAGAAAGAGGCAGAGAACTTCTACTTCTCAGGGACAGGGCCATGGTTATCAAGGCCAAGGCCAGGGTCAATCCTCCCAAGGTGGGAGAAATCAACGGACTACATATTAGGCGGGGTAGAGAACATGTTTTCATTGCCACCAGCCAGGTCACATGAAGCGGGATTGTCCCCAGAGGCAGGGATCTCGAGGCTATGGCTCATCTAAGTCCCAAACTTCAGTGGGGCAACCACAGACACAATACATTCCTCCCTACCCCACCATGGGCCAGGGGAACCAGTACCAGTTCCAAGGTGCCACTCAGGGACCTACTACTTTACGTGCGGGGACTCCACAATCAGGCCAGATGGGCTAGGGCATGGGTCGACAGATTGAGCTGGCAGATCCGTCGGTGATACAGGGTATATTCCTACTCTCTTGCTTATGGGCTAGAGTGTTATTTAATTTTGGTGCATCACATTCATTTATTACTACATCTTGTGTGAAAGACTTGGGCTTAGAGGTTGAAACCTTGGGAAAGTCAATCCATGTGAGTTCTCCCCTAGGAGCTAGAGTGAGGGTGGACCAAATATATCGGGGTTGTGAGTTAGAGATCTTGGGGATTCTACTCACTGTGGACCTTAGGGTCATGGACATGTCAGAGTTTGATGTAATCCTCGGGATGGATTGGTTTATGGCACATTGGGTCATCATTGATTGTGATAGGAAGAGGGTCACTTCTTACACACCTGATGGTGTATGTTTCAAGTTTTAGGGGGTAAAACATGATATTTTACCCCAAGCCGTGTATGACTCAAGATGGCACGGACAGTTGATGGGTTGGCTTGCAAGCCTTACCTTGGAGGACGAAGTGAGACAGGAGTTGGGTCTACCTCGGGTGGTGTTTGAATATGAGGATATTTTTCTGGATGAACTACCCAGATTACCTCCATATAGGGATGTAGAATTCAACATTGAGTTGTATCCTACTACGTCGCCTATTTCTATGACTCCACATAGGATGGCACCAGCTGAGCTGCAGGAACTCAAGGTCCAATTGCAAGAATTGTTGGGCAAGGGCTTTATTAGACCGAGCACTTCACCTTAGGGCGCTCTAGTGTTATTTGCCAATAAGGACAAAACTCTTTGACTATGCATAGACTATCGACAGTTGAATAGGGTTACTATCAAGAATAGATATTCCTTGCCGAGGATTGATGACTTGTTTGATCAGCTGAGAGGAGCGCGGGTCTACTTCAAGATTGATCTCTACACCGGTTACCATCAGTTGAGGGTTAGGGAGGCTGATATCCCGAAGACGGCGTTTCGAACGCGGTATGGGTATTTCGAGTTTACAGTCATGCCTTTCGGATTGACGAATGCTCCAACGACATTCATGGATCTCATGCATAGGGTGTTTCAACCCTACCTTGATCAGTTTGTTGTAGTCTTTGTTGACGACATCTTGATCTACTCCAAGTCTGAGGAGGAGAATGAGGGTCACTTGAGGGTTCTTCTCCAGACGTTGAGAGATCATCAGTTGTACGCCAAGTTCAGCAAATGTGAATTTTGGCTTACTGAGGTAAAAATTTTGGGACATGTAGTGTTGGCTTTGGGTGTATCCGTGGACCTAGAAAAGGTGGAAGTAGTTATGAATTGGGGGAGACCGAAGTCAGTCTTCGAGATACGCACTTTCTTGGGATTGGTGGGGTACTATAGGAGGTTTATTGAGGACTTCTCTTGATTAGGTGCTCTTATGACCAAGTTGACCTAGAAGGAGGTCAAGTTTTAGTAGCATGATGCTTGTGAGAAGGTATTCCTGGAGTTAAAGAGGAGGCTTACATCAGCTCCTATTCTGATCATTTCGAAAAGGGGATAGAGGTACACAGTTTATTATGATGCCTCGAAGGACGGACTTGGATGCGTTTTGATACAATTCGGGAGGGTGGTGGCTTATGGTTCTCCGCAGTTAAAGAATCATGAGCAGAATTATCCTACGCACGACATGGAATTGGCAGCCATTGTCTTTGCCTTGAAGGCTTGGCGCCACTACCTGTATGGTGAACAGTTTGAGGTGTTTTCAGACCATAAAAGTCTGAAGTATATCTTCACACAGCGGGACCTCAACATGAGGCAATGTAGGTGGATGGAGTTTCTTGAGGCCTATGACTTCACCTTGCATTACCATCCCGGTAAGACAAATGTGGTGGCTGATGCACTCAGCCGGAAGTCACAAGGAGTCTTGGCTAGTGTGGCTTCTAGGGAGTGGCAAATACTCGAGACTGTGGGGTAGTTCGGGCTATGATACATGGGTTAGACTCAGCTCATTTTGGGGAGTTTGGTGGCTACACCTTCCCTACTGAGCAAGGTGATAGAGTCCCAGGGGCTGGATATAAAGTTATCATCCGTCAGGGACCGAGTACAGGCAGGTTCTGGTGACGAGGGCTGGACCATTCACTCGAATGGTAGTCTTCGATATAGGGGGAGGATTGTGGTTCCCCGATCGGTAGAGCTTAGAGAGGAGATTCTCAGGGAGTTCCATACTTTCTGATTTGCTATACATCCAGGTGGCACGAAGATGTACCATGGTCTTCGTCGCCAGTATTATTGGAGCGGGATGAAGAAAGATGTTGGAAACTTTGTTAGCCGATGTCTCACGTGTAAGCAGGTTAAGGCTGAGCACTAGAGACCAGCGGGATTACTCCAACCTTTAGAGGTAGCTGAGTGGAAGTGGAAGCATGTCACGATGAATTTTGCGACTCACTTGCCACTGACATTGTGGGGACATGATGCGGTGTGGGTGATAGTGGACCGGCTTATCAAGTCGGCACATTTTCTGGCTGTGCGGATGACTTTCACACTAGAGGAATTCTACAGGTTGTACGTACGGGAGATTGTCTGGTTGCATGGAGTGCCCGTGTCCATAGTATCGGATCGAGATCCCAGGTTCACGGCTCAATTTTGGGAGAGTTTTCAGTGAGCCATGGGAACTCAGTTAATGATGAGTACAACATTTCATCCCCAGACGGACGGTCAGTCGGAGAGGACCATCTAGACTTTAGAGGACATGCTATGGGCATGCATCCTAGACCTCAAGGGTAGCTGGGAAGATCACTTACCCTTGGTAGAGTTTGCCTACAACAACAATTACCAAGCAAGTATACAGATGGCACCCTATGAGGCACTTTATGGGAGGCCTTGCCGTTCTCCAGTTTGTTGGACGAAGGTAGGAGAGAGACCCTATACGGGTCCACATTTGATTAGAGACACCTCAGAGAAGGTGGATTTGATATGGAATCGTATTCTTACGGCTCAGAGCCGGCAGAAGAGCTATGCCGACAGACGGGGATGACCTCTAGAGTTTGAGGTGGGAAATCATGTCTTCTTGAAGGTGATGCCTAAAAGTGGAGTGGTCAGGTTTGGTAAGCGGGAAAAGCTGTCGCCGAGGTATATTGGACCCTTCGGGGCACTTGAGAGGGTTGGTGCAGTTGCTTACCGGTTGGCGTTACGGCCAAATCTATCGGGTGTTCACGTGGTGTTCTATATCTCTATGCTCCGGAAGTATACTCCAGATTCGACACATGTAGTGGATTGGGGTGAGATGATTGTTGATGCGGATGGGACCTTCGAGGAGGGAACAGTGTGTATCATGGATAGCCGAGAGCAGATTTTGTGAGGCAAGACCGTGAGGCTAGTGAAGGTGTTGTGACAGTACCGAGGCATGGAGGAGGCGACATGGGAGCATGAGGACACTATACGTATCAACTATCCGTTCCTGTTCGAGGATGGAGGTACAAGTTTTACGATTTTATGTATAAAGTCATTGTGTCATATGCATGTAGTTAAGTTGATATGTGTGTGTGTGAATTTCGGGGACAAAATTCTTTTAAGGGGGAAAGAATGTAAAACCCGGTGAATTTAAACTTTTGTAAACAAGGGTAAAATGATAATTTTGTTGCTACAATACGGGTTAAAAATCTAAATTTTTCTAGATATCGGATGATGAAACGAACCTCACTGTTGGATTCGTCTCGCGAAATCTAGTTACCACTTCAAATTTTTTGTATTTTACGAGGCGGTCGAGTCTCGGGTGAACCAAAAATGAGATTTCTAATAAAATTTTGAAAGTTAGAAAATAATTAAAGGCAAATTAAAATAAAATTAATTTGAACTTGAATAGGGACGAAATGTAATCGTTTTGGGATAAAAACTGACCCAAAAACAAAAAGGGGCATGTGGCGCGTTGTGGGTCAAGTACTCTAAAACTATAAATAGGGGGAAATCTGACTTTTTGGCCCATTTTTTATCAGCCAGTTAGCTGATAGAGAAGAGAGGGAAAAGAAAGGATTTCTCCACCTTCTCTCTACGATCTACGACTCCACGGGCTTCGGATCCACTCGGGCCAAGAGGAAAAGTCGGTCTCCCCGCCAAGGGCTACGCGACCACACCAAAAATGACGGGTTTCACCGAAGGTTGAAAAATGAGCTTTTGGGAAAGTGAGGATTGAAGATTATTTTGGGTTCTTGGAGCTTCCCAACGTCATTTTACGCTTCAAGAGATAAGGGTTCTCCTACTTTGGTTCATTTCCCACTTATAGTGTTATATAAAATGTATGGGTTAAAGGGAATATGTATTTCACTCATTTATGCATATGACATGGGTAAAATGGGTATGAAAAAGGAGTATGTAAATGGGTTGGAATAGATTTTCTGAGCTTGAAATTGTGATGTGGAAATTACTTGGTTGGTAATTCCATGGGAGAGGTGATTATATGAGCATGCTACACGTGTTCTATTATACTTTGTGAATGAGCTGGAAATCCTTGTGTGATAACATGAATTGTTGCCTTGAAGGTGTTCGCCAAAATGCCTATGTGTGGATTAAGTTGTTATGACATGATGATGTATAACATGCTTAGTAAATGTGTTAGAAAGAAATGTTAATATGTGCTCATTGATATATTAACACTGTAATGATTCATGGGATTTATATGCTTATGATATAAATTGCCATCGGATATGTGGATATATGGTTAACTTGCTCATTTGACATCCATTGCATCTTGGGCATACTGTAACATCGCATTCAAGGGCTTAGGCATGAGTGTGGGTATGTGTGGCGCATAGTTTCGTCAAACACCACATGTGGTAGTTGATGGTGGGCTCGGAGAAGTGGAATTGAAAATTCCATTGAGTTGCACGGTTGGATGCATGGAAAATTGGGTCGGGGTAGCAAGAAGGGCTAGATTATCCCTCGGGTGAGAGGCCCGGTGATTGGATATGCACTCCGTTGGTATAAGGGCCCAAGAAGTGTGTCGGTGTACGCATAACCGTTGGTGGAGGTCCATAAATTCCATGTCGATTGGGTGCCGTTGGTGTAAGTTCTTAAATATCCACCCCATATAAAGACCCAGAGATTTTAAATAGCTATTTAGAGGATAATGTAAATGGCGGGAGCTAGAGGGGCTCAGTTTTATACGCATTGACATTTGCATGTGTTGAGGAGCAGGGAAAAGGCTCGGGGTTAAAATGCGGGAGTGAATCTCATTTTATTCATGGCATGACATGGTAAGTTCCATGGTGAATTCCAACTTGGATTACATAATTCTTGCATTAGAATGGATTTTTGGTTGTGTTTTGTTGCATAATACATTGCATATGCACTTAGGTGGGGAGTAGCCCTCGTAAGAAATTTTCTACTGAGTGTTGGCTTACCTTATACGGGAAAATATTTTAGGTGTGGACTACAATCCGATGGATGGCACTCATTCGGGGCATCAACGATGAAGAAAAACCGGATTGTGGCTTTTGGAAACAAGTTTTTGTAAAAACTTTTGTTTAAAACCCTTTTGGCATGTAAATGTATGGAATGAGTTGTATTCGACGTTGTATATATTAGATTATATGTGAAAAACATGATTTAGTATATTTTGGATGAAAAATGTAGGTTTTGGAATGGGTTAAAATTGACAACAGGTGAATTGGGCAAAACTGGACAAATTGTACCGGTACTGCATACCGGTATAGTTTGCCCTGAACGAAAAGCGTACGGGTACTATCTGTCCAGAAGGCAAATCGTACCGTTACATAGTATCGGTACTATCTCCTAAAATCTAAAAATTTTAAATTATTTTGCCATATTTTTGGGCTTTGGTTTCCTTGGTTCCAATGATACAAATGAACATTAAATAAAGTATATTGGACCTTGGTCGGATTAACTGATTAAAGGAATAAGGGTAATATGTGTGAGTTAAAATTTCAGGTAATGGAATAATAACAGTGTGATGTTGGATCCAGCGACACTCACGGGCAATTCCGCAGGTTGACGGATGGTCAACGGGTTAAATAATGACTCCCGGTTTTAGGGGCGTCACAGGTACTACCTGTTAGCTACCGGTAGGTTTTGCCTACTGGACGAGTACTACCTTTTAGCTACCGGTAGTTATCTCCTGCTGAACAGGTACTACCTATTAGCTACGAGTAGTTATTGCCTGTTACTGGTAGGTTTTGTCCATAATTTCATATTTCATTAGTTTTTCATTTTCAATTCATCCCAAACCTTCTCAATTCCAATTCAAACATGTATAATAACATTTTCTACATTATACATGACCCATACAAGTTCTATTACATGCATTTACATAATTTACAAGTCAAAACGGCATTTAACCAAAGTTTTTTTTTACAAAACTTGTTTCCAAAAGCCACAAATCGGCTTTTCTTCACCCTCGAGGCCCTGAATGCGTATCATGCACTGGAATATGCCCCGTACCTGAAATATTTCCCGTATAGGGTGAGCCAACGCCTAGTAGAGTATTTCCTACAAGGGCTACTCCCCAACCTAAATGTATATGCAATGTTCACATGTAACATTTAACAACAACAATCATTCCAACCAACACTTAAGCAAGTCAAGGTTGAAATCTAACATTCCATGTCGTGAAATGAGATGATGCCTATTCATGCAATTTACCTGAGCCCTTCCCGGCTCCACGACACATGTCATGCCAATGTGTATTAAAATTGAGCTTTTCTAGCTCCGGCTATCTACCTTCACCCCATGCTATGCAGTGAGTATCAAAATCGGGCTCTCCAAGCCCCGCCATTTGTGTTACACACCCAATGGCTAACTAAAATCTCTGGGTCTTTCTTGGGGTAGATATTTATGGGCTTATACCAACGGTCACCCAACTGACATGGAATTCATGCACTTCCACCAACGGTTCCACGTACACGGACACACTTTATGGGCTCTTTTACCAACGGATGTGCGTATCCAAATACCGAGTCTCTTACCCGAGGGATAGTCTAGCCCTTCTTTTTACCCCAACCCAATTCTTTTTCATACAACCGTGCGACTCAACCGGATATTCAATCCAACTTCCCTGAGCCCACCCATCATCCACCTACATGATGTTTGATGCTAACCATGTACCCACACCCATAAAATGCAATGTCTATGTGCATGTGGAATGTAATTCATCGTTGCTATTTCAACATCATGCCCACATGTAATGAGTGTCATATGAGCAATTTTAAACCACATGTCTACATGTTCCATGGAGATTCATATCATATACATATAAATTCCATAAATCATCACAATGTCAATATCTCAGTGAGCACATATTAACATTTCTTTCTAACACAGTTTTCTAAGCATGTTATGCATCATTAGGTCATAACAACTTGATTCACACATAGGCATTTGGCAAACACCATAAAAGCAACAATTCATGTTATCACACAAGAATTTCCACCTCATTCACAAAGCATGACATAAAACATATAGCATGCCCACATAACACCCATTTCCATATAATTACACAATAATTGTAACCCACGAATTCCAATCTTGGAATTTTACTTAATTTGTGTCAAATTCACATACCCAATTCACCAATCACCCAATTCCATCGATTTCACAACCATAGACAAGTGATATATATAGTTATCCATCTACCCATTATATATAACACCCTAGGTTGTAAAATAAACCCAAGTAGGAAGGAACCCTACCTCTTGAAGCGTAAGGAACGACCATAGGAAGTCCCTAGAACCCACTTCTAGTCCGAATTTCAAACTTCCAAAAATCCCGTACCTTAATCTTCAATAAATCCCGTCGTTTTTGGTGTAGTCACGTAGCCCTCAACGAGAGGAGCAATTTTAATTCTTGGCCCATGTGTATTTGAGCTCCGTAGCCTCCTAAATCGTAGAGAGAAGGTGGAGAACTTCTCTTGTTTCCCTCTCCTCTTTTCTCACGTTAAACCGGCTGAAGAATGGGGTAAAAATATGATTTTTTCCCCTATTTATACCCTCCATTTACTTGGCTCACATTGTGCCACACAACCTCTTTTTCTCGGGTCCGTTTTCATCCCGAAACGATTTAATTTCGACATGATTCAAGTTCAAAATATTTTTATTTTAACTTACCTTAAATTATTTTCTAATTTTTTTGGGTCACCCGAGACTCGATCGCCTCGTAAAATGCAAAAAATTTGATTATCTCGCAATTCGATGAAATTTGACATGCTACCTAGATTTCATGTGATGCATCCAAAGGTGAGGTCCATTTCATCATTCGAGATCTAGAAAAATTCAAGTTTTCAACCCGTACTATAGCGATAAAATTACTATTTTGCCCTTATTTACAAAATTTTAAATTTACCGGGTTTTACAGTATGTGCTTGACAAAATTCCTTGTAGTTTTCTAACCTCTAAACATCACCTTTTAGCATGTATATTTTATGGATGAAGGGGAGTGTCACTCTCCTACGGGTGATGTCAAAAGAAAGGGCCAGGAGATGGGGTAAAATGAAATGATGGCAATGTGATGTGTAAATGAACAAAAAGTGTGTGTGTGTATAAAAATGCTCCCCAAGCGCAAGGAGACTTTTGCAGGTTGTGTTTTACTTGGTGGTACTCCAAAGTCATTTCCACGGGGAAGGAAGTAAACCGAGGGGAAGGTGATTTTGGGAAAAAGAAAGTGTAAAATCTTTGGTTGTTGGAAGTTGTTTGGTGAAGTTTGTTTTGATGCTAATAAAATGAGAAACAAATGTTGGCAAATCCAAGAGGTCAATCCAATAGGAATACCATCTCAACTTGAAACCCTCCTCTAATGGAGCATGAATGAACGATTGATTCGTGGGAAGCTAGGGATAAAATTGGTGAGTATCTGAGCATAAATCGTGACTAGGCCTACAGAATATCAAATACTCACCAAGTTATCCACCCTCAACCCAGTCAAATCGAACCATTGGACTCTGGAAGAAGGGAGGAGAATGAGTTGAAATGGTATACCCAAGTGGAGGTTCCCCTTGGTTTTTCCAACTAAGAGATTTAGCTACTCAAGCTTAAAATGAAATTGACATTGTAATAAAAATGCATTGCAAAGATATAAAGTTCTAGAGCAACTAGATACAAGAAAACATAAGCTATAAGAGAGTATATTGAATACCCATTTGAAAACTAAGAAAATGAAGAAGTTTGATACATTAATGGTGAAAGCTTTAAAAGAGCATTAAACTTGCATTGAACTTTAAAGAAAACAACATTAATGGCATTAAATGAAGTTCTAAGGATTCATACCAGAGATTACAATATAATGTATTGAAAGAAAATGCAAAAAAATCCAATTTTCTCTCACTAGACACTATTTATCATCTTCTACCAGACCTTCTCTCTCTATATCTCTTCTCTTCCATCCAATCATGCACCATTGGAGTATTTGCCTCCAAAAACGTGCATGGAATGATGCCCTAGACTCCAGAAGTGACCTCCATCTATAGGGGGTGTAGGAGGAATGGGTTGGACAGAGGGGTTGCAGAGCTTGTCTGCACACCTAGCTCCTCTTCTCTTCTCTCTCCTCATTGATGGCCAAGCTTCCAAACATCCTAGATAGGTGTCCCAAGGGGTGTTCTGAGTGTTGGGTATGCCAAGGAGTTGCAGCAAGATGTCTTGGTGGGACCCTTAAAGTAGCAGATTTGAGTTGCAGAGCATTTGGGCAGATCAGACAAAGCGTACCGGTATGTGTACCGGTACATCAAACTCCAGTAGCCTCAGCGTACGGGTACTGTTTGGTTGGTTTTTCTGATTTTCTGATTTCCTCCTCTCCTGAGCTGTCCCCAAGCTACCTTATCATCCCCATTCATCCCAAATGGTTTGGGAAGGCCTTAAGAGGCCTCATTTAACACTTTTTAACTGCAAACGCCAAATATCATCGTTAAGAACTCAATTAACACAACTTCCATTATTTAATCTCCAAAAGTAATTAAAATAAGATGATTAGCACATAAAAATCTACAAAGTTTTGTGCTAATCAGTATGAATGGTTTATAGTTAGTAATGCCTTCTAAGGTGGGTTTTGGGGCATTACATATGTTACAACCCATAAGAGAAAACAAGAAATTTCTCTAATATTAGCTTGTGGCTGGAAATAATACCAGTTATACAAAGATATGTTGTATTGCAATCATTCATAGTCTCAATATGACATCCATTCAATGTATATCTTTGAAACTTAGTAGATTTTTTCTAAATTTCATGGAATATATAGTGTTGCTGATATGAATTAGTGTCCCATTTGGTAACATAATTATGAATATTTATGAATTTATAATCACGTGTGTAGAACCTGATGTTGTATTTACGTTATCTTCAGTGAAAGTAAAATTTGAGAAAATAATGCATCTTCACTATTTCATTTTAGGATTAAAATACGACTGACAAATCTTAGTCAGAAGTAGGGGCTAACCACGAGTGAACCGAATAGTCAATACCTTCATTTAATTTTCACATGTGGATATTAAGATAATGTAAAGATATGTCTCTTTTGATCATGTATATATATATTTCTCCTAAAATAAATTTCTCACAAACTCTTCTTGTGATCTCTTTTGCATTCTTATTTTCTAAAACCCGGGTAAATTTGAATTTTTGTGAAAAAGAGTAAAACAGTAATTTGCCCCTACGGTACGGGTTGAAAACCCAAATTTTTCTAGAACTTGGATGACTAAACGGATCTCACCGTTAGATTCTTCTCGCAAAATCTAGTTAACCAGTCAATTTTCGTTAAATTCTGAGACAGTCGAATTTTTGTGTTTTACGTTGCGATCGATTGTCGTGTGACCTAAAAATGAGATATGAAATAAAATTTTGAAATCTGAAAAATAAATTAAAAGAATTTTATACAAAAATATTTTGAACTTGAATTGAGACAAAATTTAATCGTTTCAGAACGAAATCGAACCGGGAATGGAGAACGTGTGACGCAATGAGGACCATGTATTTAAAGGGTATAAATAGGAGAGAAAAAATCATATTTCTCTCCATACCCATTATATTATCCAAAAAATCAAAAGAAGAGAGAGAAACTCTACCTTCTCTCTACGATCTACGTCTCTACGTTGCTTAAATTGACTCAAGTCAAGAACGAAAGTTGTTCTCCTCATTGAGGGAAGCAATACCATACCAAAAAGGTTGTATTTGGGTGAAATTACAAGGACAGAATTTTGGGAAAAACTTGGATTAGAGCTTGTTTTGGGTTCTTGGAGTTTTCTACCATTGTTTTATGCTTCAAGAGGTAGGGTTCTTTTCCTAATTAGGTTTATTTTCAACCTAATATTCTATATGATATTGATAGCATGACTTGAGATGAATTTTATTATTTAATGTACGCCTAGTGTAAATAAAGTGTGGAAATGGGTATAGAAATATGCTAAACCAATCTTACATGAATTGGGTTTGTAGAATTTACTTGTTTGGTATATTCATGAAAAATGTAGGAACTTGAAATGTGAGAAATGGGTAAGAAGGAATGGTTAAAATCAACTCTAGCATGAATTGGGTATGTAGAAATTACTTCTTGTGATTTCTTGAGATATGTGATGAAATTGTGCATATTATGTATTTATATGATTTGGTGCCTTGAAGGTGTTTAATTAAATGCCTATTTGAATTAAGTGTGTTATTTGCATCAATTATGTTATAACATGCTTTGAATTTGATGTTGGTAGGTGCATATGATATATTGATATTTAGGTTGTTTATGGTGGTTATATATTTATGATGTAATTTACTATGAAAAAAGGGGTTGTTGGATATTGAATTGTTCATAATGTGCTAATGACATATTGAACATGGTATTGTAATTGCAATTGAGATCCTAGTTGCATAATGACATGAAATGCAATTGTACATTTATATTGCACTAGTTGATGCACACTTGCGTTGCATGTGAACACTATTAAGTATGAAATATTGCATATTGAGTTTCTCTTCTTATCCTTCATATCCATTATTCTTCCTAGACCATGATATCCTTACATTGCACCAAAAGTTCTTGTAATTATTCGTTTAATCTTTAGGTAGATTTGTTTTTTTTTTTTTGTATCAAGAATTCTCTATTTGTTCATATGGGTTTCAATTGGCTATTGAGTCTTTATTCTCTCGACCAACCAACCATGTTTTTGTCCAACAAATATGTATAATGTTCTCATTGGCTTTCACATCTTGTCTTCACCATTTTCGATTGGCATTTTATAGCTTATGGAGAAGTTCACACTTTCTTGTGTTATCGAGAGAACATTGAACCTCTATTACAATAAGGATATCTGGAAAGAAGGTTTCATACAAATTAATATCAATACCTTTTAGTTCATTTGAAAAAAGAACAATATTAGTTATATATCATATCTTCTTAAATTTCTCCAACTGCATACTAGAAGTGTTTTCTTTTATGTCTTGGGGTTAGGCACTTCGAAATATATAATGGCTAGAGTGCATGAAATTTTCTTCAATCTAGTGATAGTTACATTCTTACCTCATTTTAATCTACTCCAAAAGAGAGAAGGAAAAAATTTCTAACACTTTCACACTCTGATTTGGAAAAAAAGTTAAAGTACATGTTGTAACCATTGTTTTTGATGTTCTTGGGACATTTAAGGTGAAAAAATGCCAATATACGTCCTCCAATTATAAGTGAACCAATACATTTTAGAAAAAGTAGTATGAAAATTGATCACTGAATAAACCAAAGATAATTTTTGGGTCTTTAGATATATTATAACTCATAGCCATAGACACCTTCAAAAAAATGCAAAACAGTTAATATGCACTAACCAAAAAATTTCCAATTGGTCTTCGCATAGCACAACTTGTTGATATTGGTGAATCTTTGATAGTAGAAGTCTTGTCACTAATCATTGAGAATCCAATGATAATTGCTCAACTATTTAAGCAGAACTGTGAATGAACCCAACCAAGTTAAAAGAATTGCTACATTGCAGACACACACTTTTACTAATCTCCTACTCGTAGTGGACAAGAAACACCAAAACATTAGCTACAAACTCTCACTTTTATCTTTTGATATGACCACATAGGAACCCAAGAGAAGAGATGACCTTTCTCATCCATTATTCAACACTATGACTTATCTCGTATGAAATTTGATGTTGTTCACTTTAGCAAACATCTTACAATCTATGCATTGTTATAAGCTTTCATTTTTTTCCAATTTGCCCACACAAATTTAATGATCTTACTTCACGTCTTTTCTAGAATCTTGGTTAATTTTAAAAAAGTCTACTATCCATCCAGTGAAACACCTATGTGATCAAACTATTAGGATTTCACTAAAACATCAAGAAAATGTGCAAACTTGAAATGCCTATAAGCCTAACTAAATCGATTTTGGAACTGAAAAATATTTCATATTGCCAAACTGTAAGGCCGTACTCAATGAAAACAAACAACCCAATAAATTGAGCCATTAGTACCAATTTAATACCAACTTATCAAGTATCATCTTTCAAGTCAATAGACAACTTTGGAGGGAGGTAACACCATGTGTTCACCAAATAAATATTGGCTAAAATCTGAATAATGGTATATAAAACTTATTTATTCAAAAAACAAAGCCACACCTGGTGATTTATCCAAATGATTACATTGTTGTTGTATCAAGTGTTTTTAATGTAAGGATAACAACTTGAAGCCATCTGTGGTTCAGTTCAACTGTTAAAAAAGGTATTTGGTTTACTTCAAAACTTAAACTCATTGTATCACTATCTTGTGATTTGTCATAGAAAATAGTTACTAATGACTGACCAAACCACATCGGGAAGAAACTTTAACGTAAATGCCTTATTCAAGTTATATGGTGCAAGTAGCTATTATAATAATTTCATTGTCATAATAATAATAATTTTTTAGGGGTTCATTTTTTTTCCCAAACTAAAGGAAAGAATCACCAAAAATTGAAAGCAACAAAGAATAGTGATACTTGCCTCTCGTAATTGCTCTACCAATACATTGGTCAAAGTATATCCATCTCCAAGCGGTAATCAGTATCGAATCTTGAGGTAGTTCTAAGCATGTACTTCTAGTAAATAGAAAGGTAAACTGTAGGTGGAAGCAATCAAAATTATTGATGATCCAACTATCAATTCACATAACTACCTTAAATAACAATCAAAATTAGCCTAATAATTCATAGAGTTCAACCTAGAGACATAACCTATTCAATTTTAAAAATAAATCAAATTATACTTATACTCCCATTCATCATAAGCAAGGCCGTGAATAATTTTGTCATAAGCAAGATCAACAAAATTTTATTTGTCTCTCATTGAGTTCCTATGTAGCAGGGTGATCTAGTGTGTTTGGATGGGTGTATATGTTTTAGCAAATAGAAAATCCAAGTACATACTTGGCATCCCTTTTTGTAGTCTACAAATAGTTGATATTTAGGGATGGTAAAAAACACAACAAAAAGATTGGCCTAGAGAAGGGAGGCGAGGGAGGGAGAGAAAGAGAGAGAGATTAGGATAGACACCTCTTCAACCACAAAATCTAGGTTTCTCTAGTCTTGAAATTTATCACGCTCAGGCATAGAATCTGATTATCCAAGAAGCACGAACTGATTAAATGAAATATCAACATTTGAATAAAAAAATTGATTTAATACAAATCACTCCAATTAAAAAACTCAAATTAAAGATGACAATCCCAAATTTAAATGAGAACAAACCCAAATTTAAAGAAGGATAAAATATGTCATTAGATCTTTAAAAGAAAATGAAATCTAATCATTGGTGATTTGAGTAAAGATTTAAGTCGATCGTATTTAAGTAAAAATTTAAGTTTTTCTATATTCGATATGAGTTTGGTTATAACATTAGAAAAAAAAATTTAAATTTTTTTACCCAAATTTAAAATTAGGTTTAAAAAAACCAAAGGTTGAATATGTTCTAACAAATCAAACTTAAGTGATAACAGAACACCAACTTAGAAAAAACACAATAGATCCAACCAACCAAAATTACAAGACAAACTACAAATTTGTATTTTGACTACCCCTCAAAAGTACAATGATTTTCTGTATTCAATAAACCTTTTATGCAATCGACCCACATCCGGAAGTCCTACTTGAAATGCTAAAGCTTTAATGTCAAATGTAATCCTAATTAAAAACCCACTTAAGAAATATCTAAAGAA
This sequence comes from Ilex paraguariensis, assembly GCA_963454935.2. NCBI lineage: Eukaryota > Viridiplantae > Streptophyta > Magnoliopsida > Aquifoliales > Aquifoliaceae > Ilex > Ilex paraguariensis. Next base: position 1,186,260 of record CAUOFW020000001.1, read on the forward strand.
AACAAAATGTATGGTGTAGTAAATCAATCAAATTGTTTTCACCAACCTTTTTAAGTTGCTATTGAATGAAGAGGAAAGGCGCGAATCCAAACCTATGCTCCCTGATATGAGGAAACAATCCTATAAACAGAATGCCAATTTAGGGATGAGTCAGCTATCTTCTTATTTTGATTTTTTTTTTAAAACATCTTCTTATTTGGTTTCAGAGATGGAGAAGAAGTGACGACAATGAAAATGAGTCCCACGTAACTCTTGACATGCCATAGCCTCGGGATAGTGATTAGAACAAGGCTTCAATCACCACTGCAGAGAGATGCTTGTAAATCTATCGAGCTACTAAGAAGCTTTACATTTCTTGGTCAATTTTGTAAGTGAATTTTTGTTATTAAATAAATTTATAGAGAAGATAATGGTTCAAGGAGCAACACTTGAGCAATAGATCAAAGCCCAATAATTTGTATATCCACAAAGAGACCATTAGAGAGAGAGATGAAGAGGGGGAAGGTGAAAAGAGGGTTGTCCGTTTGTTTTTAACTTGCTGGTAATTGCGCAGGAGAGAGAGAGAGAGAGAAAATGGGGGAGGGGAGGTGGTGTAACAGCAGTAGCATAGAGGATATTAAGTTTAATACGCCATTGATTTTAAAGGATAAGGATGTAATACTTTCGTTGTTAGAGGGTGCAAATGGAAAAAAAATGTTTTTCAATTATCTTGTCATGTTAGAGTAATATAGATAGATAGAGAGATATAGATATCGATATATACATAGATAGATATATGAACATTATAGCCAATCAGTAAGACCATCTATTGATGTAGAAGTCATAAAGTTTTCTTCACCATTGTAATTGAATGAAGAATATGAAAAGTTTAATTTACTGTTGTCATTATGTATTTTAAAAGCATATTATTGAAGATCACATGTTCTTGTCACTTTTTAATATATGATAAAAATGTCCTAATACTATTGTTTGCGGGTAAAAAAGGAAAATAAATATTTTTCAAATATGTAGACATTTTAAAGTAGTACAGGTATGCACAGGTAGCATCACATTCTTGGACGTTTGATGTGAGTGTGGGTGTGTGTGCATGGTTTGATCAAACACCATTCTTGATGAATGATAAGTGGGCTCGGGATGGTTGGACCGAGGTTCAATTGATTCGCATGGTTTGTATTGAAAATAGGGTTGGGGTTAGCAAGAAGGGCTAGATTCTCCATTGGGTGCAAGACCCGGTGATTCAGATATGCACTCCATTGGTATTGAGTCCATAAAATGTGTCGGCGTACGTGGAACCGTTGGTGGAAGTCCATTAATGTCGTGTTGGTTGGGTGTCTGTTGGTGTGAGTCCATAAGTACCCACCCCAAGAAAGACTCGAGATTTAAAAAGGCTATTAAATGTGTAACATAAATGGAGGGGGCTTGGAATGCCTAGATTCATATGCATGACATTGCATGTGTTGAGGGAGCCGGTAAAGGCTCGGGTTGTGTTGCATGTGTGAGTCTCATCTTATATCATGGCATGGAATTGAGGATTCCATTGTTGAATTGCATATTGTTGAATGGAGTGATTGTTGCTTTGCGAATTGTATGTGAGCATTTCATACGCATCTAGGTTGAGGAGTAACCTCTTTAGGAGATACCCTATTGAGCATGACTCACCCTTTATGGGGACAATATTTCAGGTGTGAGACATGCGCTGGTGGACGACTCTCATTCAGACCTTCATTGATGAAGAAAAGCTGAAATGTGGCTTTTAAACTATGCTTTTGTAAAACTAAGATGTCAATTAGTTTTTGAGCATGTAATGTATGTAAAGGATTGTAATCTAGTTCATATGGACTACTTTTAATGTAAAATTGCATGTTGTTATATGAGTATGGATAAATGGACCTGGTGTGGTCAATGTTGTATGATTGCATAGATTGTGTTTTATGTAGAGTTGTCCATACAAAGGAGACTCTGCTCGAATTTTGTTAAGTTATGGATCCTGGTAAATGGAGCATAACAGTGTGGTATCGAGTTACATGGTATCCAAGGGTTGATGGGTGATCAACAGGGTAATTCTGGACACCCGAATTTTGGGGTGTCACATATTTCCTATGTAATAAGAATTTTATTTTTTCTATATGAATTAATACGTTAATGTAGTCATTATTCCTATTAAGTTACTTGGTGGAATCTTATTGAAGTCTTGTTTTTGTTTTGGTAAGTTACAAGTATCCTCATGTAATTTTTTTTTATATTTTTATTACTATTATTAGTACAACTTCTAGATAAAATATTCGAAATGATGACCTCCTTTCCCTCGAGGTGAGGTGAGTTTAACCATCTTGAATGGACCCATAAGTCTGCACAAATTTAGTTTAAAATATATAAATATACATTAATAATATATTGAAAATAACATGATAAACAATATAGAATTAATCGATGTGAACATTTCCATCACCAATGAAATGATCAATGCTGCTACTAGGATCGACAAAGAAATCTAAAACATCAAATAAATTATATCTATTGGTTCATTTTTGGTGATCAACGAAATTTTTTTCTATATTCTTTCGCGTCTCCTTTATTGATGTTTGGTAAAGATCCACCAAATGTTGGCCATGCGACGTGTATGTGACTGATGAACTTTCATTCCACACACATTGCAAACTTCTTCATGAACGTTGGATGGTTTATTCTATGAAACATTCCCTTTATCTTGCTTAATTTTTTTTGTTTGACCTATAGGGATCTGGGGTTCGGTATTGAATCAATCCTTAACTTTGTTTGGTCACTTTAGAAGTCATATAAAATACCTAATTCTATTTAGTTGATTCCATCCCCTTGACTTTGTTTACATTCAGTTGCAACTTCCTGCAGGTCAGGAACACCTGTAATAGGCAGCTACCCTTATGAAACTAAATAATACTACTCTTATCCCTCTACCGAGGTAGCTACTATATGTATTCGTGCTTCTTAAGTAGATGTTGACCTCTATATAAGTTAGATGTTATAAGCGGAAGATTCCCATAATATGAGTACTCTTTCAGTCAAGTAACACCCTTAGCCTTTATTATAGTATAACTGAGTAGCTAAGAACTTCTGGTAATTCCCCTAGTGGTAAGGTGTCTTAGTATAACCATCATGATGCCAAGTGTTTTGGTTGTAACCATGACCATGGTATATGTAAAACCTGAGAAAAATTAAAATTTTATTAAAGGAAAAAGTGGTAATTAATCGTTACGGTACGGGTTAAAAACCTGAATTTTTCTAAAACTCAGATAATGAAATGGAACTCACCATTGAATTCGTCTCGCTAAACCTAGCTACCTAGTCAATTTTCTTCAGATTCCAATATAGTCAAAATTTTCACGTTTTAAGAGCCAATAAGGTGTTGCACGACAAAAATAAAGGTGATCAAATTTTATTCATGAAATCCAAGAATTAATTAAAAATTAGTTCAATAAAAATATACTAAACTTAATGATGAGTGCGTAATATTACATATGTAATGGCCTCATTACATGCATTTTGACTCAACTTTGCATTTAATTACTTAGAGTTAGTTGAATTGAATAATGTGCAAATTTCGATGTTGCAGGTAATCATAGGGTAAATGATGGCTTTCAGAACTCTGCAACTAAATGTGAATGAGTGGTAAAGACATGAACACATTACATGAGAATTTGGAGTCTTACAGTGAAAGAAATCAAGGAGGTATCAGTACCTGGTATCATAGGTACCGGTACCCACACTATTTGGTATCAGTACCTCAGTATTCCCCATTTTTTTACCATGATACACTTCGAATCTGAAAAAGTGCAAAGCCTGAAAGTTGTAGATCTAGATGTCCTTTATCTTGTTTCAAAATTTCAGCTCAATTGGGCGATGGGATCAAAAGTTATGAAAAATTTACAAAAGATGAAAAAGACCTACTGGTAGAAGACATGCAAGACCTACTGATAGAAAAACTTACTTGAAAGAACCTACTAGTAGGTTTTATACATTCTACTACTAGAACATACCCAAATCTGCCAGACACTTCTTCACACGACTCTACCTACTTTGGGGCCTACCTCTTGTCCTCTAAGCCATACTTTGACATGTTTGACACTCCATGATGCTCTCCTAACCCCAAAAGTTAGATTTGAAGTAGGAGAGAGGGGAGAAGCACGAGAGAGAAGGGTGATTAGTAGTTAAAATCAGCATCATATTATGCCTTTTATGACTAATTGTGCTTTGATAGAGTTTCAATGATGGCATTTCAAGAGAAATATTGTACAAGGGCCTAAAGTCAATGCATATCAAAATTTCATGCAAAAATTGCTTATTCTGGAAGAAATTAGGGACGCTTGAAACAAGGCATGAACGTTTGAATGTCAATCCACGTTCAAACGTCCTCTTGAATTATTGGAGGACCAAACTACTGAGAGGATGACACGTGGCGTTGCAGCTAGAAGAAAAACAAAGAGGTACTTGAGCTCCACGTTTGAACGCCAACTAACGTTCGAACGTTGACTTGAAACACTTGAGGACCCTTTGAAGAGTGTGTTATTGCATATGGAGTGTGGAAGTTGCTCTCAGAGAAGAACAAAGTCCACTTGAGTGGGAAGTTCAAACTTCATGCAGTGTTCGAATGCTCATCAAAGAAGACAGGAGACCACATTCAAACGCCAAATAACATTCGAACGTTGTCCCTGGACAGGCTACAAATTGGTTGATATTCTATCTGGACCTTGGGGCTTTCACTTGGACTTTGAAAACCTTACACTATTCTTTCACACTTCCTTGTCCCCTCCTCCTTGCCTATAAATACTCCCATTGTGGGAGCTCCAAGAAAGGACTCAGACTTGAAGAGCTAGTGGTAGAGTTAGAGTTATATTTACATTTATTTGCATAGAAGAAGATAGATCATCTTTTGGTTGAGGTGGAAACTGTCCAAAAGTGACTAGCTTTCTTCTACTTTCATTATTAGTTTCATTTGCTTCTATTGCTTGAGCTTCCTTCTTTCCTTAGAGGAATGAAACTCTTCCGCTTTTCTAGAGCTTTACCAAAGCCGTGAAGGATGGAATGTGATTCACTCATTCTTCATTGAATATCGGCTCCTTGTGTAGTGTGTTTTACTTTGTAACTCCTCTACTTGGAGGGATGAGCATTATTCACTTTTCTAGCTTTACCAAAGCCATGAAGAGTGAGTAGTTTCTCATTCACTCTTTAGTAAAAGGTAATGAACATGTATAAATCATCTGGAAATTATATTTGTACATTTCATTTATGCTTAATTCTTTATATTACATTTGATTATTGAATGATTGAATGCATCTAGCAAAGCTAAGGTAGTTTGTACAACTGTGGGTGCTTTCTATGACATAGATGACTCTTGCATACAAAAACTCATTGGTTTTAGGCAAGTACCCCTACTAGATCTTCATGACTAAATTTTAATCTTCAACATTATTGTGTTTCATTTAAAGACTGGAATACTAAAGCAATGGTTGGATGCCTTGTAGAGACACCTGCTTGTTTGTAGACATGTTGAGTCTCAGCACAGACAATTCTTGTAAACCTCTACAAAGACATCGAAACCATGCTCTTAATTCTCACAATCCATCTTTATCTTTTGACTAACTATAAGTTGAAATAGGGGTTAGTTGAGTTATCAAACACAAGTATAATAAACTGGATAATTAACTACATGTTCAGATCCTCAAGCTAAAGGGTGGCTGTTACATTTGATAATTTATTATATTTTCTCTAGAAAAACCCCTTGGAAAGAATCTGATATTCTATTCAGGAAATCTCATAACTTCAAATCTCAAGGGTTCTAGTTACTTGGTCTCTGTCACTACTTACTTCGAAACGCCAACAATAGTTCCCTGTGGATTTGACTTCAGACTTAACCGAATTATTACTACAGCTTGACCATCTGCACTTGGGTGTACACATTTCGTATCAAGCCAAGTTTTTGGCACCGTTTTCAGGGAGCCATAAAAAGTGTTTTTAAGAAAAAGATGAATGATTTTATTTTATGTCTGAGAACGACCCTCACTTTCAAATTTTGCTAGTAGAATCTGTTGGGTCTGTAAATTAGTTTGAACCATCTTCACCTAGATCAATAGCAGACTCTTTTGAGAATAACATGAAAAATAATAGAAGAGAAGGGGAAGATCCTGTGAGAGAGGGGGAAGTTACTGTAAAGGCAGGGACAGTGTAGCTACTAACTCAATTTCATGGACTCGAAGCAGCAAATCCATATCTGCATATAAAAGATTTTGAGGAGTGCTTGATGGTTTCCATTGTACTCCCTAATCTCCTAACATCATCCCTCAATATGTATAGTGTATGTGTGGAGGGGAGTGTCACTATCCATTGGAATGATGCCAAAAGAAAGGGAAACAAAACAATGGTGGAATGAATGTGTGAGCGCAAGGATTCTTTTGAGTGTCGTATTTTACTTGGAAAAGTATTCCAAGGTTGTCTCCTCAGGGAAGGAGGTGAATCGTATTGAAGGTGATTTTGATAAAAAGGGTAAAGTATAAAATCTTTTGTTGTTTCAAGTTTGGTTTGTGATTGTGTTGTGATAAAAATTAAATGGGAAACAAGGGTTGGATAAATCCGAAGGGTTCACTCCAATGGGAATGCCAAGTCAACTCGAAACCTTCCCCCAATTGAGCCTAGATGTATGATTGATTCATAGAAAATGAGGGACGAGATGGAAATGAGGATCTAAGCATAACCTGTAACAAGTCTCGAGATATCAAAAACTCACAATCCCATCCACACTCAACCCAGTCAAACTGAACTATCATACTCTAAGAGGAGGAAAGAAAATGAGTTGAAATGACATACCCAAGAGGAGGTCTCCCTTGGATTAGCCAACTAAAAAGCTTAGCTACTCATACTTAAAGTAAAGGCAACAATGTAATGAGAAGACATTATAAAAAAATGAAAATTGGAGCTAAGTTAATGCAAGAAAATGTAGACTATATGAAAGTGCATTTAATACCCATCTCAAAGCATTGAAAATGAAGAACTTGAGAGCACCAATTGAAAGATTAAACTAGAAAAGAACTTGCATTGAATACCATTAAAGACATTAAATGAAGCTTACAAGGTTCTTACAAGAGATTCAAAGACAACGTATGAAAGAAAATACAAAAATATAAACTTCTCTTTGTAGCACTATTCATCTTCTACCTTGGACTCTCTCTCTCTCTATATTACAATGTATATTTCATAATGGTCTATCATGGTGTATGATCTTCCAAAAACGTCAATGGAGTGTCCCCAAGCCTGTGTGATGTGATTCCAATCAATAGGGAGTTGCCAAGGATGGGTTGGACAGGCTAGTGCAGGCATAGCCTACACACCCAACATCTTCTCTCTCCTCATTTATGATTAAGCATCCAAAAGTCCAAGAAGATGTGTATGAGGGGATGTTCTGTGTGTAAGAAGTGTCAGGGACGAGTGGGACACATCATGGTGGGATCCCCGAGGTTGCAGAGCTTAAGATGCCGAATCTAAGCTGTTTTTGCAAAACCTACCGGTAGGTCGATGGAAACCTAACGGTAGGTTTCACTCTTGTGGGAAAAACCTATGGGTAGGTTTGGTGGTAGGTGCAGGTCCACTAGCTAAAACCTACCTGTATGGCCTACTGGTAGGTTTTCCCTTGTTTTGTTTATTTCTTGGTTACTTCACCTCCTGAACATTCATCAAGCCATCCCTTCATCTTCATTTATCTTAATCACTATGAGAAGGCTTATGAAGCACCATTTATCACCTTTTATCTACAAACATACCAAAATTTCATAAATAACACAAACGATGCATTTCCACTCATATTAACCACAAAAGCTAGCACAAAAAAGGATGCAAATGCACTTGGAAAATGCAATATTTTGTGTGGTAATCACACCCCCCAACTTGAGTTTTGCTAGTCCCTAACAAAATTTATTTTCAAAAAAACATGAACAAGTATAACATTGCAACAATCCATTTCCACAAATCATTCATCAAATACTCAAAATAAAAAAATCATCATGCAATTAAATTAATGAACTTGGCACAGATGGAGCAAAAACTGTGGTAATTGGTTAATGTGTTTCAAGGTTGGAGTACATGGAGTTATACATCAAAAAGAGACAAAAAAACCCACAATTCGTAGAGACATTTCTACTTGGCCAATGACTCCATCCCAGCTATGTACAATCCAAAGAAACAAGAAAAAAAAAAAACAAAAACTACGACATCCTACTCCTCATCTTCACCTCTATCATCCTCATCGTCACTATCATCGAAGTCACTCTCACCCTCCTCATCCTCAGTGTCCATATCCGTACCCCCACCTCAACCACAGTGGATGTTGAGGGGCCAAAGGCAGAGGGTCCGGTAGTTGACTGTAGTGTTCCACCTGGAATGGGCTCTCCGGGGAACATATGATGGAAGAGTCGAGTTATCATGGTAGAAATTCCCTACACTGTCACCTCTAATGCATTGAAGCATTGAAATATTGTGTGCCCAGGTGTAGAGGTCAATGGCACAGACACAAAAGGCCCAGTAGATGACCAAGCAGATGCAGATCCTGGACAGTAGGCTTCGCAGCTGGAACAAGCGAGGAAAGTCTAGCAGCCTGAAACTTTGGCCTCGAAGCCCTAACCCACTCCCCCAGCTCATCACCAACCTCTTAGTGCTACTGGCCTTACCAATAGCCCAGGTATCGGGGGGAATGAGTTTGTCAAATGCATAGACCTTTACCTTGAAATGCTTTCACATCCAAGTCACCAAATTCTCGAAAGGTAGATTGGTTGTGTCTCTGCAAAATCCTTTATTTCTTCTCGTAAGGAAGGTGCAAAGTTCACTGCCTTCCTTGACATGACTGAATCCAAAAGAGCTAACCTTTCAATGTTCGACGTCTTTTTAGCGCCTCTGGAAGTAGATTATAATGAAGAAGTTTATTCAAAATCCCATACGAATGTTTTAATCCACCAACTTGGACTGTTCCGCTGAACTGACTAGGGTCCTCATACATCAATGACACAAACTCAAAAATAGTCTTGACTCGAGTGATGTTATGACAATATACCGGTGTGGAGGAAGGTGGTTATTTGTAGTGTAGGAGGGTAGCAATGACAGCGGGGGTCACATCAAATGTCTTACCCATGACGTTTGTCCTCAAAATCTCAACCTCGTTCACCTCCACCACCTTGAGCTTTTGATAAAATTCTCAACATAAAGATAAATTGAACCCATCCACGGGCTCAAACCAAAAGGTCATCCCATGAGCAGTGATGATACTAACTACCTCATTCCTTGGGCTAAGGAAAATGTGGTCGAGGTGCCTCTTGTAAGTGGCGTTCTTCTTTTGGATCAATTGGTACCTCGCCTCATTCCTCACCTTTTTCCTTTGTTCGGTGTGATCTCCACTTGAGCCCTCCCTATTCCTCTTGCGGGTGCTTGTGCCCTCAGGCTGTGGAGAGTCAGGCCCAGTTTGTTTTGTTCAGGTTATGCAAAATAACAATGCCCCAAGAGTGAATAGTGAGATAAGAGCCAAAATGAACCCCTCGATCAAGTCCACAACATCCTGGAGGATCATCACTTGACGAGCCATAGAAAGGGTTTGATATTTTTTGAGAGATGAACTGAGATTAGGGGTTATGGAATTTTCGGCAAAGCTCGAGTTTCCAAAGAGGGATTTTTCAAATCTTCAATAAAAATCACCAAATTACCAGTCCTAGGGTTGGGTATTGAGAGATTAATGGAGTAGGAGAATGATATTGGAGCCTAAGAGGGTTTTGAGTGAGAGAGAAATGAACTAGGGTCTACGATTTTGGAGGACAATGATGGGTTTCTTCGAAAAAAAATCGATTAAAAGCCCTAATTTTAGCATTCTAGGTAAAACATACCGGTAGGTCGATGGAAACCTACCGGTAGGTGATTAACCATAAAAATTACTATTTTATTATATTTAATGATTGGTTAATTGCATAATATTTGTGATTAAATGTGTTAAATTCATTATTTTTCTAGTTTGATACTTTTTCTAGTTGTTTGGTTTATTTTGCAGGTAAATTGGTTAATTTAAAGTAATAATTGCTAAGACAAGTGAAGCAATCAGTAGAGGAAGAATCGCAATAGATAAGGATTGAAGAGTCAAGATTGAAATAGAAAGACTTGAAGGTATGACAACAATTTAATCCTTATAAGAGTACAAGTTGGAAAAAAACTCATTTAGAGTTGGATTAGGAAAGTATCCTAGAAGATAAGGATTTGACACATCTTCAGTATTTTGGTAATAACTTTTGACTCTGATATCCGATTTACTTATTTTTGGGGTTGGAAAGAAGACTTCAAGGGCTACAAAAGTCTATTTCCCGACATTTTCGTGATTCAACCTCTACATATGCGAAATTAAAGCTCGAAGTCTGGACAGATTTTGTATCCGTTCCCCAAAGATTTTATGCACGGGATTTAATCTTAAAAGACTTCTTTTTGGGAAGGAATTCCTTCCAAGCCAACCTTAGATCTCCTACCTATACCTAGAATTTATTTTTAGTATAAATAAGGTTTCTCATTTAGAGATTATTATTATTTTGTTTCCATCTTTTTATTTTGATTTTAATTCGTCATGTCTGGCTAAAAGGTTTGGCTAGGGCTAGGAGAGGACCACTCAATGAAGTACGGTAATATTATCAACTCTGAGCTTAATAATATGTGATATTTTGTTAATTCAACTTTTGATTTCTTATCAAAGTTTTTGCTTTGTAAAAATTCTTGAGTTATTTTGTCATGTACATTGATTGCTTGAATTTCCCTACGAGTAAATAACTAGTTATTCCACGCTTAAGTTGATTATCATTATTTCACATAATAATATAATTGGATGATTATTCAGATTCCTAAATAATTCGTTGCCTATAAATTGTGGTTTTATTGCTTAATATGTGACTTGAATCAACTGACATTTGATACTTGTCTAAGGTTAAGAATTAAGTCTTTAATCATTTTTGTATGGAATTGAGAGGGAGTACATGATGCTCTAGTATTGTTATTTTACTATTTTAATTACTTAAATCAATATTCTCAACTCAACAATCTTTTACACAAATTGTCTTCACAAGTTTGTTATAGTATTTGTGTGATTGCTGCTATTTTACAATTCCTTAAAGGTTCGGCCTCAATCTTTTGAGAAATATATTACTTCACTCAACTTGCACTTGGGTTTACAATATTAATGTTGAAGTAAGTTTTTGACGCCGTTGCCGGGGAATTGAAAGACAAGGAGCCATCACATCTTTGCGGTTTTTGGTATTTGTGATTCGTCGAAAATCTGGTAACTTCATTCCAATTTTTATTTATTTTATTGCATTTTATTTTCTTTTTGTTATTTAATTTAGATTTTTTTTTTATTTTGTTTGTTTATTTTTTTTATGAGTTCTTGGCATCGTGACTTAAGTGGTCGTTTGATAAGAGAAGATTTAGATACTCTGTTTGGAAAGTTATTTGATTCATTTGATTCAAGTCAAAATTCGCATACAATAGGTATTGACCCTAATAATAATAGGCAAAATAATTTTTCTGAACATGAGAATCTTGTTGATAGGGTAGGTAATTATGATGAGAATGATGTTGATAATCTGAATGCTAATCATGGTCGGACTCTGCGTGATTATCTATAACCTACACGTCACACTGCACCCCTCATGCATCATTTTCCCATCAAATGCCACCAATTTTGTTTTTAAACTTGGCATGATTGCATTACTTCCAAAATTTCATGGCATGGAATCAGAAAACCCGTATTTGTACATTAGAGACTTTGAGGTATGTGCCACATTTCATAATCAGATTGTGTTTGTGAATACAATCAGGTTAAAACTCTTTCCTTTTTCACTAAAGGAAAAAATTAAGACTTTGTTGCATTCACTCAGATCTAGGTCCATAGGCACATGGCTAGAGATGCAAAAAGAATTTCTGAAAAAAAATTTCCCATACATCGTACAAACTCTTTCAAAAGGCAAATCATGATTTTTTCTCAAAAAGAGTCTAAAAATTTATATCAAAGTTGGGATAGATTTAAAGACCTCCTTGCATCTTGTCCACATCACGGTTATAAGAGCTGGCATGTGATAAGTTTCTTTATAAAGGTTTGAGCCCACAAATGCACCAGTTTGTAGAAATGATGTGTAATGGTGACTTTATGAATAAGGAACCACATGAGGCCTTTGACTATTTAGATTAGTTAGCCGAGAATGCACAATCTTGGGATACCACATCCCAAAAACCTCCTAAAAGCAAGACAACACAATCATCAACAAGTGGGGGTAAATACCAGCTAAGGGAAAAAAGATGACCTAGGGGCCAGAATTGCCACCCTAGCTAGAAGGGTAGAAGCCATGGAATTCAAAAGGGTTAATGAAATTGAAACAGTATCTGTTGAGGAGGTTTGTAGTCTTTGTGAGATCCCTAGACACCCCATGAAGGAGTGTCCAACATTGCCTGTTTTAAAAGAAATTTTGCATGATCAAGCAAATGCTGCAAACACTTTCTCAAAACCTTATAACAACCCTTATTCAAATACATGCAACCTGGGGTGGAAAAATCATCCAAATTTTAATTGGAGGGGTGACAATCATGCATCACAAATACCTCAACAAAATTCCTCAAATTTTGTACCCTATGTTCCACCTTGAAAGAGGGATATTGAGGAAGTGTTGTCACAATTCATGCAAAGTTAGACAAACGTTAACAATCAGTAGACAAACTTTAACAATTAGCAGGAAAATTACAATAGACAACAGAAATATTACAACAAACAACTGGAAAATTACAGCAAACAAACTTCACAGGCTATTGCTGATATTAGGAATACACTCACTAAATTGACCACTGCCCCATGCCATCAAGAAAAAGGTAAGTTTCCAACCTAACCCTAACCAAATCCATAGGGTCAATTCAATGTGAATGAAATGGGCACATCAGACACTATTTATGAGCAGGTAAAGTGTATCACCACACTTTGTAGTGGAAAAGTAATTGACAGAACTATTCCTACTAAAGTTCAAGAATCTAATGAAATTTCAAAACCTATGGAGAGTGGTGATAAACTTGACCAACCTGAAATCAATAAGCCTGAGAAGTATGTTTTACCTGCACCATTCCCATAGAGATTACTTACCTCTATCAAGCAAAACATGCACAATGATGTGTCAGAAATTTTTAAGCAGGTGAAAATAAATTTTCTCTTGTTGAATGCCATTAAACAAATACCTTCTTATGCAAAGTTCTTGAAAGAATTATGTAATGTTAAAAGGAAATTAAATGTGCAAAAGAAGACATTTTTGACTGAGTAGGTATCTTCTATCATACAACATAAGACTCCACCAAAATATAAAGACCTAGGTTGCCCCACTATTTCTTGTATTATAGGTAACCACAAAATTGAACATGCTTTATTGGATTTAGGTGGTAGTGTGAACTTGCTCCCTTATTCAGTATATGCATAGTTAGGGTTAGGGGAGTTAAAACCGACTTCAGTCACACTTCAATTAGCTGATCGATCTGTGAAAATACTGAGGGGTACGGTGGAAGATGTTCTAATACAGGTTGATAAGTTTTACTTTCCTATAGACTTTATAATTTTGGATACTCAACCTGTACTAAGTACTAATGCTCAAATTCTTGTTATACTAGGTAGACCATTCCTAGCAACTTCAAATGCTTTAATTAATTGTAGGAATGGTGTGATTAAGTTAACTTTTGGGAATATGACATTAGAGCTCAATATTTTTAATGTGTGCAAACAACCATGGAATGTTGATGAGGATGTGCATGAGATTAATATGATTGAATCTCTTATTTCAAGCAGAGTATATGATTCTTCTTTAATTGATCCACTTGAAGCATGTTTACTGGAACAATTTTCTTTGTTAGAGATGAATGAGAATAATTCTGAAATTTCTAAATTAATTAATTTGTTGAATTCTTCACAGGTTCTTGAAATGAAGGAATGGAGACAGAAATTTGAAGAACTTCCACTAAAAACCATTCCACTATTTCCATCAGTGATAACGCTCTCAAGCTTGACTTGAAGGAAGATTTGAATGGTCGTATATTCAAATCTGACTTTAAGTCTATAACGCCCCAAAACCCACCCTGGACGACATTACAAACTAAAAACCATTCACATCATGAGAGCAACTAAATAATTCATCCATAAAGAAATTTCAAACATCAAAGGTAATCTTTACAATCTCGTTCCCAAAAGAATACGCCAAAACATGAAAAATATATCCCCAAAAGAATATGATCGCAAAGTAAGATAATTACATCCCAAAAGAATTAAACATAAACTCGCATTAGAATTACAAAAGATTCTAGATTTCACAATATTTTCCAAAGTACATTTCCTAGTCTAGAATAAAAAGTAGTGTTGTTCTAAGTGTCCACCTTGGGATCAACATGCCCGTCTACGGGATTCTCCCAATGTGCCGGTTCCTCAATTCCCAAATCCTCCTCCAGTACGTAATCTGAAAAATGTAGTTTTTAGGGGGGGTGAGCACTAAGCTCTATAGTAACATTCATCCCAAACTCGAACAAGGTTTAGAAAAATATATAAAAATGGTCGGTCACCTTTCACAAATAGCATATATGAATTTTAAAAGAAAATAGGGACATTTAAACAGATCTCAAGTTTAAGCAACAATAATAATTTAATGCATAAGTGAAACCAATTTACAACTAATAATCTATTCCACCATAAACCGTTTCTCCCAAGTTCTGCGGAATTCCATACTTTCCAAATTTCTTTTAGAAACTCTTTCTGGTAGAATAAACAATAACTCATAACTTGAATATTTTACAATAATATATACATGTATCTCAACCATGATGTAAGGCATCCACATGAATCAACGCATTTAGTAACATTTAGCCCCCACACACACACCCAAATCTTCTCAAAGATATCCAAACTTTAGGAAGGGCGTATACCATACCAATGACAGTGAGATATCCAACCCAGGCATTAGTATACTAACCCTCCGCGTCGATACCCGTGAGCAATAGCGGTTTAGTCTTACCAAAACACTAACCCCACTACGAGTGGTAGGAAAAGTTCAAACTCACATAGAGTATGAATAACGTCTACCCACTCTACGATATCTCGTTAAAGGCCACCCATGGTCCTCCCACACTCATGAGAGATACAATACCAAACTCAATTTCTCAATTTACAAGCATATCTAAAAAATCCCCAAATTTATCATATGACAATTCCAAAACCAATTAAGGAAAATACAAGAGATCACAACAACATCATTTTATTACTCAACACAAAGCACTATAGTTTCGAAATCAATAATAAAGGAAGAATTTAAGAAGAAAATCCATCACTCTCCAAAAACTAGGGTTTTTAAAGCAAGAAAGAAGATTTAATGGGTACTCAACCCTAACTTGTGTAAAACATGATAATAATTGCAAAAAGACCAAGAAAAGATGATTTCATAGCAAATATATAAGATTTAGGGTCAAAGAATACATATATATTAGCCATAACATCAATGGACAAGAATGGAAGAAAACCCCCTACCTTGATATTCTTGAAAAATTAGGTTTTGATCTTCTTGAAGTTGAAATCCCCTTTAATCTTGTGTTTTTCGCTTCATGTACTCCTCTATAAAGTCTTCTACGGTTTTGAGTGTTGAAATTGGGCTAATGGGATTGTCCTTAAGTATTTATAGTGAAAGGAAAGCCGGCTATTCGCGACTTAAAATTTTTAGATTTTTCGAAGACCTTCAGGAAGGTTGTTCGTCGACCTTCCGGAAGGTTTGCCTATTTGACAAACAATTTTCATTAACCTTCCGGAAGGTTGTCATCGACCTTCTGAAAAGTTTTGTCTATTGGACAATCATCTTCCTTAACCTTTCGGATGGTTTTTCTTTTGAACAAACATTTTCATCAACCTTTCGGAAGGTTTTGCCTACTAGTTAAATCTTTTACCTTAACCTTCCGGAAGGTTTTGTATGTTTTTTCTACAAAACCTCCCTTTTTCATTTCCAAACCTTTCCAATTCCAACCTAAGCTTCTTTAACATGCTTTTGTACATCAAACCTAGTTGGTATAAGTTTTATTACAACGATTTCATATATTTGCAAGCTAAATTAAGTTTTAACTACTATTTCCCAAATTTTTCCATATTAATATTTCAAAAGAATTAATAACTTGCTATATGAACCTACATACATATATAAAGATAAAAGTGTGGGGTTTACAATCCACCCCCCTTAAAGAAAGTTTCGCCCTCGAAACTTACCTCAAGTAGCGAATAAATAAGGGTACTTCTTTCACATTTCCAGCTCGGCTTCCCAAGTAGCTTCCTCCATTCCGTGATGTTGCCACAAGATCTTAATTAGTTGGATGACTTTGTTGCATAGTACTTTCTCTTTGGTGTCAAGAATCTTCATCGGTTGTTCTTCGTATGTTGCTCCATCTTGAACTTCAATATCTTCCAAATCCACGACATGCATTGTATCCGATTGACGCTTTCTCAACATTGACACGTGAAACACATCATGTACCCCTGACAGCTGAGCTGGTAACCGAAGTTGATACGCCACTTTGCCTACAACTTTGATCACTTCAAAGTGTCTGACGTATATTGGTGCTAATTTCCCCTTCTTGCCGAATCTAAATACTCCCTTCTTGGGTGACACCTTGAGGAAAACATAATCCCCTTCTTGGAACTCCAATGGTCTTCGTCTTCTATCCGCATAGCCTTTCTATCTACTTTGTGCCGTGCGTAGTTCTCTCCCGGATGAGTTGAATCTTCTCTGTAGTTTCCCAAACAATTTTCGGCCCAAACAAGCTACTCTCTCCAACTTCTAGCCAACAAGTCGGTAACCTACATGGTCTCTCATACAATGCTTCATAAGGTGCCATGCTAATGCTAGATTGAAAGCTATTGTTATACGCAAACTCCACCAATGGCAATTGATCACTCCAACTCCCTTCGAAGTCCAACATGCAAGCACGTAACATGTCCTCTAGAATCTGTATCACCCTCTCGGATTGACCATCCGTTTGGGGATAAAAAGCGGTGCTAAAGCGTAACTCTGTCCCCATAGCTCGTTGTAGACTTTACCAAAACTGTGCCATGAAACGAGAATCGCGGTCTGAAACAATCGAGAGCGGAACTCCGTGCAATCTCACTATCTCGCGGTTATACAGCTTGCTCAAGGTCTCTAGAATGTCCGTGGTCTTCATTCCCCAAAAATGAGTGGATTTGGTGAGTTTTTCAACAATGACCCATACTACATTATGCCCTCACGATGTCCGTGGTAAACCCGACACGAAGTCCATGGTGATGTGATCCCATTTCCACTCTAGAATAGGTAAGGACTGTAGTAATCCTTCGGCCTTTTGATGTTCAATCTTCACTTGTTGGCACACCGCACATTGGGCTATGAACCTTGCCACATCCTTCTTCATTCCCTTCCACCAATATTGGCGTTTCATGTCCCTATACATTTTTGTGCTTCCGGGGTGGATAGCAAACTTAGAGCTATAACACTCTCCAATTATCTCCTCCTTTAGGGACGAATCATCGGGAACACATAGCTTCTCCCCATATCTCAGTTCTCCATTTCTCAAAGACCAACCCTTCATTGTTTCTCCATTCTCCAATTTAGCTCGAATCGACGCTAAGTCAGCATCTAGGCATTGCAATTCCACAACCCTACGTTGAAGGGTAGGTTGGGCCACAAGGTAGAATAGGCATGGCCGAGATCTATCTTTTCCAACCCATAGATCATAGTCTCCAAGGGCATCCCTCATCTTCCATTTACTTGCAAGAACATTGAGTTCAACCCAAGACTTTCGGCTAAGTGCATCAGCGACTACATTGGCGTTCCCCAAATGGTAGTTGAGTGTGAAATCATAATCTTCTAGATACTCAGACCACCTTCTTTGCCAAAGATTCAAGTCTTTCTATGTGAACACATACTTGAGGCTCTTATGATCATAAAACACTTGAAACTTTTCCCCATATAAGAAACATCTCCACAACTTAAGAGCAAAAACCACAGCTGCAAGCTTTAAGTCATGGGTGGGATAATTTTGCTCATGAACCTTGAGTTACCTAGAGCCATAGGCAACCACCTTCCCTCCTTGCATTAGCTCACACCCCAAGCCTCGTAGCGAAGCATCGGTGTACACATCGTATCCTTCCCCACTACTCGGAATAATGAGGACAGGAGCGGTTGTCAACTTCTCCTTCAAGGTGCGAAAGGCTAGTTCACACGCTTGAGTTCACAAAAACTTTTCTCCCTTCTTCGTAATGCGAGTCATCGGCATCGCTAGCTTGGAGAACCCTTCCACAAACCTCCGGTAATAGCCTGCTAAACCCAAGAAGCTACATATTTCGGTCACATTCTTAGGTGGTTCCCATTTTATCACGGCTTCAATCTTTGAGGGGTCAACAGCTACCCCTTGTTCCGACACAACATGGCCAAGGAATTTCACTTCCTTCATCCAGAACTCACATTTACTCATCTTCGCATATAACTTATGTTCTCTCAATGTCTGTAGCACAATAGAGAGATGGCATCCATGTTCCTAGTGAGTCCGGGAATAGATTAGTATGTCATCAATAAATACGATGATAAACTAATCTAGATACAGCCAAAATACCCTGTGCATTAAATCCATGAAGGTTGCTGGAGCATTAGTCAATCTAAACGGCATCACCGTATACTCGAAATGACCATACTAGGTACGAAAAATAGTCTTAGGAATATCTTCCTCCTTGATTCACAATTGATCATACCCTGTGCGAAGATCAATCTTGGAGTAATACTTAGAACCCCTTAACTGGTCGAACAAATCATCAATCCTTGGCAATGGATATTTGTTCTTCACTGTTACTCGATTTAACCTTCGGTAATCTGTACATAATCGAAGTGTCTCATCATGCTTCTTCACAAAGAGGACCGGGGCTCCCCAAGGTGAAATACTCAAATGGACAAACCCAATTGCCAACAAATGGTCTAATTGCTTCCTTAGCTCTTTTAACTCCAAAGGTGCCATCCGATAAGGAGCAATGGATATGGGTCCGATTCTCGGATAGAGATCAATCTTGAACTCAATCTCTCGTTGTGGGGGTAACCCAGGTAATTCATCGAGAAAAACATCCAGAAAGTTTGACACCACCAATATTACGTCCAATTGGAATTTATCCCGATCATCTCCCATTAAGTTGGCCAAGAAACTCAAATTGCTCCCTGCCTTAGCTTTCAAGAATCTATTTCCCGTCGTGGGAAATGGATTGGAAGAATTGTGACCATTCCTGAAAGTAAAAACTACCCCTTCCGATAATTGGAATGAAATCCTCTTACGAAAACAATCCATCACCGCACGAAAAGTGGACAATAAATTCATCCCAAATATGATTTTGTACCCCTTTATATCTAACGCAACCAAATCTACGATCAATTCATGGTCCTCAATTTGAAGCATACAACCTCTACACACCCTTGTTGTATCCAACCGTTCTCCCGTGGGCATGTCAATACTAAGGGCATGTTCTAGCTTCTCACATCCCAATCTAAAATTAAAAGCATATGCAGTACGTATGAATGAGTGTGTAGCACCGGGATCAAATAAGATTCAGGCCCAAGAGTTATAAAGAAGCACGATACATTCCACTACGGCATTAGAAGCATCCTCCTCTAGTTGAGTCAAAGCAAAAACTCTCCCTTGATTGGCGCTGTCGGGGGCTTGAGCTTGTAACAATTTTTGTTGTGCTGGCCTTTGTAGGGGTGGCTTGTTTGCTGGTACCTGCCTAGTTGCTTGATTGGTCCTTGGGGGAAACGAGGGGCATCTATGTTTGAAGTGCCCAAACTCTCCGCATGCAAAGCATTGACGCGGGTCAGTGTTTGTTCTAGTTTGAGCAACTCCATCTCCTCGAGCTGTCAGAAGTCTCTGTCCACCTGCCTGGTCTGGCCGTCGGTATGGTACCGCTCGCTGTAATCCGCTACTACTAGCACCCGTCCGGATCGGACCTCCTCACGTGAAGCTCTATCGTCGCTGGCTGTCCTCTATAACTCTTTCCACAAGTGCAGCTTGGTCAACCATATCCCCATACTCCCTGATCTTGAGGGCCACCAACTTCTCCCGAATAACAGGCCTTAATCCTTGCTCAAAGCGCTTGGCCCTACTGGCCTTAGTAGATATAAATTTCGTAGCATAACGGGATAGCTCGTCAAACCTCCTCTCGTACTCGGCCACTTTCATACTGCCCTGTCGTAGAGTAAGAAAATCTGCCTTCATTCTGTCTCTAACTGATTCCAAAAAATACTTGTCTTGGAAGATTTGGTCTAAATCCTCCCAAATGAGTGCATCGGTGTTCCTCCTTCTCTTTACAGAATCCCACCAATGGTCGGCCTCTCCCTCTAATAGATATGTCGCCAAGCCGACCCTAAGGTCATCGGCCACACCCATGCCGTCACCAATCTTCTTCACTCGACGGATCCATCTATCCGCATCCAAGGGATCGGAGCTTCCATGGAAAGTGGGTGGGCATTGTCTTAGAAACTCTCGAAGAATGGCCATTCTCCGATTCTTATCCCCGTTGTCCGGTACTTGGGCTAGTGGATGAGCTCCCCATTGTGGTTGTTGGGGTTGTTGTTGTTTCCATTCTGGTTTTGTACCAGAGTGGTGAGCTCCCTTAAGCATTGGTAAATGTCGTTTATGGCATCGGGAGGTGATGGTGGTGGTGGGTTTGCTTGGCCAGCACGACCTCGTCCATGTTCACGCCTACCGTCCATCCTGCAGATCAATTCACAATTTAGTTTCATTGATGTACAAGACATCCTAACTATACTTTTAATCTAAAGCATTAGACGTGTGTAGAATTTATATCAACGATTCTATTCCACCTAGTCCTACACTCTAATGATAATCCAAAACCTACAGCTCCCATGTAAGACCTAAAACCTAGGCTCTGGTGCCAAAACTTTGTAATGGCCCAAAACCCACCCTGGACGGCATTACAAACTAAAAACCATTCACATCATGAGAGCAACTAAATAATTCATCCATAAAAAAATTTCATACATCAAAGGTAATCTTTACAATCTCGTTCCCAAAAGAATATGCCAAAACACGATGAATATATCCCCAAAAGAATATGATCCCAAAGTAAGATAATTACATCCCAAAAGAGTTAAACATAAAATCATAGTAGAATTACAAAAGATTCTAGACTTCACAATATTTTCCAAAGTACATTTCGTAGTCTAGAATAAAAAGTAGTGTTGTTGTAAGCGTCCACCTCCGGATCAACATGCCCGTCTACGGGAATCTCCCAGTGTGCCGGTTCCTCAATTCTCAAATTCTCCGCCAGTACATAATCTGAAAAATATAGTTTTTAGGGGGGTGAACACTAATCTCTGTAGCAATATTCCTCCCAAACTCGAACAAGGTTTAGAAAAATATATAAAAATGGTCGGTCACCTTTCACAAATAGCATATATGAATTTTAAAAGAAAACTGGGACATTTAAACAGATCTCAAGTTTAAGCAATAGTAATAATTTAATGCATAAGTGAAACCAATATACAACTAATAATCTATTCCACTATAAACCGTTTCTCCCAAGTTCTTGCGGAATCCCATACTTCCCAAATTTCTTATAGAAATTCTTTCTGGTAGGATAAATAATAACTCATAACTTGAACATTTCACAATAATATATATATGTATCTCAACCATGTTGTAAGGCATCCACATGAATCAACGCATTGAGTAACATCTAGCCCACACACACACACCCAAATCTTCTCAAAGATATCCAACCTTTAGGAAAGGCATATACCATACCAATGGCAGTGACGTATCCAACCCAGGCATTAGTATACTAACCCTCTACGTCGATACCCGTGAGCAATAGCGGTTTAGTCTTACCAAAGCACTAACCCCACTACGAGTGGTAGGAAAAGTTCAGACCCACACGGAGTATGAATAATGTCTACCCACTCTACGATATCTCGTCCAAGGCCACCCATGGTCCTCCCACACTCATGAGAGATACAATACCAAACTCAATTTCTCAATTTACAAGCATATCTCAAAAATTCCCAAATTTATCATGTGACAATTCCAAAACCAATTAAGGAAAATACAAGAGATCACAACAACATCATTTTATTACTCAACAGAAAGCACTATAGTTTTGGAAATCAATAATAAAGCAAGATCTAGGGTTTTTAAAGCAAGAAAGGAGATTTTATGGGTATTCAACCCTAACTTGTGTAAAACATGATAATAATTGCAAGGAGACCAATAAATGATAATTTCATAGCAAATATATAAGATTTAGAGTCAAAGAATACATATATATTAGCCCTAACATCAATGAACAAGAATGGAAGAAAACCCCCCACCTTGATGTTCTTGAAAAGACTAGGTTTTGATCTTCTTGAAGTTCAAATCCCCTTTGATCTTGTGTTTTTCTCTTCTTGTACTCCTCTCTAAGGTCTCCTAGGGTTTTGAGTGTTGAAATGGGGCTAAATGGGTTGTCCTTAAGTATTTATAGTGAAAGGAAAGCCGGCTATTCGCGACTTAAAATTTTTATATTTTTCGAAGACCTTCCGGAAGGTTTGCCTATTTGACAAACCATTTTCATCGACCTTCCGGAAGGTTGTCATCGACCTTCCGAAAGGTTTTGTCTACTGAACAATCATTTTTCTTAACCTTCCTGAAGGTTTTATCTGTTTTTCTACAAAACCTCCCTTTTTCATTTCCAAACCTTTCCAATTCCAACCCAAGCTTCTTCAACATGCTTTTGTACATCAAACCTAGTTGGAATAAGTTTTATTACAACGATTTCATATATTTGCAAGCTAAATTAAGTTTTAACTTCTATTTCCTGAATTTTTTCATATAAATATTTCATAAGAATTAATAACTTGCTATATAAACCTACATACATATATAAAGATAAAAGTGTGGGGTTTACAAAGTTGGATTGAGTGTGAGCTTTTTTTTTTATTTGTACATAGTAGTTAGATTTTATTTTATTTATTTTAATTTCTTTTCTGTTTGTTTCAATTTATAATTTTTTTTGTTTGTTGCGTTTTTATTTTTAGGTTTTAGAGTTGTTGTGGCACCAAGTATTCCTATCCCTTTGATCTTTATTCATTATTTTTATTAAGCATTAAGGTATTTATTTTTACATTGAGGACAATGTTGGATTTAGGTTGGGGGGTGTGGGTATGTATTTTTGTTGTAACAATTTCTAGTTTATTTACGTTGGTAAAAATTAAAAAAGAAATATTAAAAAAAACAAAAAAAAATTATTGGCTATTAAATATCTAAATAACATATTTATGCATAATTTGACACCACAATATAGAAATAATTTGCGTAGCTTTAAATTTGTAGTTGTTTATGTATCACATAGAACTTTATTCTATACTTGTTCTTATAAATTCTCACAATTTGTAAACTTTATACTTTACCAAGTTGAAAATTTGTTAGGTATTTACCTTGAGAACTTGAAACATATAATGGAGATGCTTGACCATGTTAGGTTTTGGTCCAATCTTTCTTGGAGGGTTATTTATATTTACTTAATAAAGAATATTTTTATTTAGCTAATCTCCTTCAATAGTCTCATTATTTTTGTTTTGATCAACACCAATACTATGAATGATTGCTTGACTTTAAATTATTTGCATGGAAAGTGTTATTAAAAACTCTTGAGATATGATTTTAGGCCATCTTTGACATTATTTGAGCCTAATTCTTATTCTTTGAATATTGTTATCCCTAGAAGCCATGATTGAGCCGTTGAAGCAACATTTTATTTTTTATAACAAACATATAATAATCATGCCAATGAAAAAAAAAAAATATCTTTTACCCTTGGTTATCCCGAAATTGAGCTTTTTGTTGTTTATGTCATTTTGGAGATGTTGGTTGAGAAAAGATGATAGAAAAAAAAAAGTTCTTAATACTTGTGAATATTTGCATTAAATGTCTTGTGGAAAAAAAAAGAAGTATATACATTCAATTGTCTTGCTGAAAAAAAAAAGTTGAAAAGAAAAAGAAAGACAATATGTCTAGCTGTGAAAAAGTAAATTAAAAACAAAAGAGAAAAACAAAAAGCAAGCATGGTTTTGAAAAAATATGAGCAAGTGTTGTAAATGGTGCTTATCAAGGGTGGAGAGTGAAAGATTATGAAAAGAAGTATGGTTGTGTAATGTACATGTTCTCTGGGAATAGCTTTTTGAATTCTTGAATATCCTTCATTTCAAAACACTAATCCCAAGGCCCCATTACAACCTTAAATAAAGTCCTACTTGATCGCAAGAGTGAATTGATGGATGCATGACTCGTGTGAATAAGGAAGAGAATGGTGATTGTTTATATATTTTATGTTAATTTCCTTTCATGAGGTTATGTCAAATCCTTTTCTTTTGGATTGCGTTTTGTTTAATGGAACATGTGAGCATTATTTTGTTTTGACTTAAATATCTTATTCTCACATGTGATATTTAAGGGAATAGTCACTATAATCTGAGAGAATCTTTTATGAGTGAATTATCTAGTGAGATTTGGCATTGAGACGAATAGTTGATGGTTGTAGAGGTGATTACCGGAAAAATTGCTAACTTGGTATAATTAATTCACACTACACACGATTTTATATGGGAACATGATAAGTGCATACATTTATATAGCGTAGTGTTGTCCGAATTTGATATTGACAATTCACGTGCAAGTATACACAATCAACAAGTAATAAAGTGATAAGAAGAGTATCGTTCCCACGGATAATTATTGCTAATAATATCCAAGTACTAACTTTGTATCAATTCAATTTTATTTAAACAATTGGAATTAAACTATGGAATGACTAATTTTAAAGTAAATCCAAACTTAACAATCAAGGGTTGAATTTATCGAGTAAAAGAACTTAAGATTACAACTTCCCCTAATGCTTCATATAAATCTTTCTAACTCTCTTCCGAGTTAATTGATCAACATAAGTTGTTAACTGAAAACTCAAAGTTATTTATAAAACCTCTTCCGATAGTTAGATAAAATTATCTCTCCCAATTAAATTACTATATTCCTATGCAAAATAAGTTGGAATAGATTCATTAAGTTCAAACTGTCATAAAAGTTACACACGGCATATAGGTATATTCCTATCCTATACACAAACCCAGCTATTCAATCCTAAGAAGAATAAACTAGACGCATGTCATCATATTCCGATCTAAACCTAGAATTCATCTCCCAATTTCATCTAGGTTATCAAATTAATTTTTGGCCACACAATCATACATCAATCACAAAATATGACAAACAACTCCTATAAGATCAATAAGAACTAGAAATGAGAGTAGAATAATTTAACTAGACATAGGTTCCGTTGCAATCTTAATAAAAATTTAGTTCATAACGTAATTGAAGAACATCATTCTAAAATTAAACAACATCTTAGAAAAGCAAGAAGTAAAAGTAAGAGAAAAGAATGAAAAATTAGGTGCAATCTTCAATCCTTCTCTAGCCTTCAAGTCCAATCTTCTTTGTGTCGATTCCTTCGATTCTTGTCTTCAATTTTCTTCCAATTCCTTGGTCTTTCTCCAATGTTTTCAGCCCCCAAAAGTCAGAATATATCATCCCCACACAAACCCTAGCATATATATAGCGTTAGAGTCCAATTTCAGGTCAAAAACAAGGTAAAATGCACGTCACAGACTAACACAAACGCGGGGCCGCCATAAATCTGTGCAGGGGCGCCATAAGAACAGTAGGATGCCGCTGGGGTGCGCTCCTTGGTAGGCTGCCTGCTCTGGACCAGTTTTCGTAGAATCACCATAACGTTTGATACAACCCTCTGATTGAGCTGCAATTTTGCAACAAGATAGAAAACATCCAGATATACAACTTTTATGTTTTGCACTTTTTCAAATTCGAAGTGGTCATGGTCAAAAAGGTGGAAAACCGAGGTACTACTACAAAATAGTGTGGGTGCTGATGCCTATGTTACCAAACACCAATACCTCCTTGATTTCTTTCACTTTTAAGCCTCCAAATCCTCATGTAATATGTCCATCTCTTCACCACTCATCCACACTTAGTTGCAAGGCTCTAAATCCATTATTTATGCTATAATTACTCCATTACAATGCC
Source organism: Ilex paraguariensis (assembly GCA_963454935.2). Classification (NCBI taxonomy): domain Eukaryota; kingdom Viridiplantae; phylum Streptophyta; class Magnoliopsida; order Aquifoliales; family Aquifoliaceae; genus Ilex; species Ilex paraguariensis. Next base: position 1,212,447 of record CAUOFW020000001.1, read on the forward strand.
CTTTAGCTTCCTCTTCAAAAATTCAACACTTAGGCTCCAATTTTGACCTTGTTTCCTCACAAATGATCATGATTTTTTCCAAATGATCATCTTACTAAATAACATCATAACACACAAAACAAATAAAAATGAACATAAAATAATTGAAAACTTGCAATTTCAAAGTACTCAATTCATAGGTATAAAACCCACTCATCAAATACCCTCAAACTTGAATCTTTGCTTGTCCTCAAGCAAAATACTAAGAACAAAAACTATAAAAAATAATCCTAACAACCAACTACTCAAACAATGGATCAATATAAACCTGAACAATGGCCCCAAAAGGTTACTACAAATAATAATTCACGGGAAACTTCAAAACAATGCAAAGTCTATCAATTCAACATACTCCTTAATTTTACCTTCGGTCAGGACCCTTTAAATACATGAACATATCCGGACTACCAAGCTAATCATCACCCAAATACATTTACTTAATCAAATGCTTCATAGGAGATATTCAATATCAACTTTATAAACTTACGTTTCACATCAACCTCTACTCATTAAGGCAAACATATAAATAGAAGGACCAAAGAATTTTATTTTTTTTTTCACTCTTTTTTCTCTTTCAGTGAGTGCATTTTATGCTCCATCTCACTTCCTATTGAGCGAGTGCGTTTTACGCTCCATCTCGTCTTTTCTTGAACGAGTGCGTTTTACGCTCCATCTCATTCTCAACATATGTTTATAAGTGAGTGTGTTTTACGCTCCATCTCTACTCACCACATGCCCTTTTCTTGTTTTTTTTTTTTGTTTTCCTATTTTTTTTATCTACTCATGAAAGATCAAATCAAAATAATGTTCAAACACTCTTTTTCTCTTTTTTTTTTCTTTTAAACTAACCCATCATAACCAATATTTCCCCCAAACTTATATGAATACCTCCATTCGCTTTGAATGATGCTTAAATAAGTTTTCTAAAGTTTTATTGATATCTCCCATAAGCATTTAACCAAATAAATTCTCCAAATAAAAACTAACCAAATAGATGGATATGTGCTCATGAATGAAAGGATCACAAACAGTGTAAAACCAACTAGTATGTCAAACTACAGACTCAACATGTTCATCAATTTCCCTTAAATTGACAATTAATTCCATTCATCATTGGGCATGATCAAATTCAATCAACCCATTGCTCAAGTCGTACTAAAAAGAACATGTTATTTAAGTGCAAAACATGCTATCTAAATGCATACCTAATGATGCAAATGCAAATATTAAAACACCCCCAAAGTTAAACTAACCATTGTCCCCAATGTATAAAGTACAAAAATTAAGACAGAGGACTTCCCTGAGACTTCGCTAGGCAGCATCATTGTCAGCGTCTTCATCATCCGCTAAGTCGGGAGTGTATTCGGGAAACATAGATGGACAAGGAAACTTTCGTTGCAAAGCGTAATCTTTACCCTCGGAGAATAGAGAAATCCTTGAGACCTACAAGCAATTGACATACCAATTAAAATGCACTAACTAACTAACTAACTATATTTCTTATAAAAAATTAAATTAAAATAAAATGAAATAAAACTTAGAAACTAAAATTTGGGTTACCTCCCAATTAACGCTTGTTTTATAGTCCTCAACCTGACTACTTCTTGTTTCATCCCAGGTCGGCAAGGGTAATTGAGGTCTTTTCATGATCAATGTCATCACCCCAATATTGCTTTAGTCTTTACCTGTTCACCTTGAAAGTTCTCTTTGAATTGGCTTCCTTGACTTCAGCCGCTCCCTGCGGGAACACCTCCTCTTTATATAGCTTGCTGTTCTCAAGAGGATCTAAAATACTACTTCTTACTAATACCCCCCCATTCACTGAATCTTCTACCAAATCAACCCAAAAATATTCTTTCGGTTCCTTTGAAAATTTCATAGCTGAAAATACATTGAATGTAACCTCTTGATCTTGAACTCATAGAGTTAGCTCACCTTTTTGTACATCGATAAGTGTTCTCCCCTTTGCTAAGAATGGTCGCCCAAGAATAATAGGTATTTCTCTATCTTCCTCACAATCTAAGACTATGAAATCAGCTAGAAAAATGAACTTATCCACTTTAACTAGAACATCCTCAACTATGCCCCTTGGATAAGTGAGTGATCTATCTGCAAGCTGCAATGTGATGTTAGTAGGCTTTGCTTCTTTCAACCCTAATTTCTTATAAACTGAGAGCGACATCAAATTAATACTAGCTCCCAAATCACACAATGCTTTCCCTAAAAACTGACTGCCTATTGTGCATGAAATTGTAATGCTACCCGGATCTTTAAGCTTTGGTGGTAGCTTCTTTTGAAGAATGGCACTACATTCATCCGTAAGTGCCACTGTCTCAAAATTGCCTAGTTTTCTATTATTTGACAAAATTTTCTTCAAAAATTTCACATAGTTAGGCATATTCTCCACTGCTTCTGCGAAAGGGATATTTATTTGGAGCTTCTTAAACACTTTCATGAATTTAGAGAACTCCTTATCCCATTTCTATTACGGAACGGGAGGCACAATAGGACTCTGCTTACCTCTATTAGAACATGCAACTGCATCTTCTTCTTTCTTTTCATGTTCCACTTTCTTGCTATCTTTTATTTTTTTACCCTCAGTATCAACTCCATGTGATTATTTTGGAGTTCCACCCATAACCTCAGGTAACTCTTTTCCGGTTCGTAATGTAATAGCATTGCAGTGCTCCTTACCTTCCCCCGTAGGATTAATCTCTGAACTAGGTAGAGTGTCTTGAGGTCGGTTGTTAATGGCATGAGCAAGTTGACCCATTTGGTTTTCTAGGTTTCGGATTGATACATCCATACTGTTCATCCTTGTCTCACTTTGTGCTATGTACCTGGAAAGCAGCTCCTCCAAATTTGGCTTCTTTTCTTGCTGTGGAGCTTGATTCTAAAAGCCTAGTGGGTGTGATTGTGATGGACTAGAAGTTTGGGCTTGATTATTATTCCATGAAAAGCCCGGATGATTCCTCCAGCCAGGGTTGTAATTGTTAGAATTATTGCTATATTGCTGCCTGTTGTGGTTACCAATGTATTGTACCGACTCAGAACTAATTGCACATTGATTACTCGAATGGTTCCCGGAACACAGTTCACAAACACCTGCCACACTCTGAATAGATTACACCCCCAAAGCATCAATCTTCTTTGTCAATGTAGCAACATGTCCAGCCAATGCAATAACCGCATCAACTTCATAAATCCCTACTACCTTTGGCTGATTGATCCTTCTAGAAGGCCACTGATAATTGTTGGTAGCCATCGTCTCCAATAGCTCGTATGCTTCATCAAAATTTTTCCCCATTAATGTCCCACTTGCAGCTGCATCAATACTGGTTTGGGTAGCACAAAACAACCCATTATAGAATGTCTGCACTTGCAACCACATAGGAATACCATGGTGAGGACATTTTCGGAGTAAGTCCTTGAATCACTCCCAAGCTTCATATAAAGTCTCAGAATCATGTTGTGTGAATGATGTAATGTCGTTCCTCATCCTTGCAGTTTTAGCTGGTGGAAAGAATTTAACTAAAAATTTTTGAGTTAAATCTGTCCATGTGATAATAGAACCCGATGACAATGAATGCAACCAACTCTTTGCCTTATTATGTAATGTGAAAGGAAAAAGTCGGAGTCTAATTTCGTCTTCGAAAACCCCATTATACTTGAACGTGTCGCAAATCTCTATAAAACTCATCAAAAGATCGTGTGGGTCATCGTCAAGCAAACCCCCAAACAGAACTGAATTCTGAATCATTTGGATGGTACCCGGCTTGATCTCAAAACTCTTTGCTTGAATTGCGGGCCTTAGAATGCTCGATTGTATTTCCGTAACAAGCGGCATAACATAATCCCTTAATGATTTATGTTCATCTTCAGCCATAGCTTCTTAGTTGTTTACTTCTTGATGCTGTTTTCGCAAGTTTCAGCACCTTTTCTCGATTTCGTCTTCGTACGGTAGTAGCTCCTGACCTTTAGATTGTGTTAGTATACAAAATTCAAGAGTGCTTGCGAAAACAATTAAAACAGAAAATTAAAACAATTAAAACAAAAAATTAAATAAGTTTAATCTAAGATCAAATTGATTGAAATTAATATTGAAATAATTTTAACCTAAAACGCCTGTTTTTCATACTCCACTTGCTTGGGGGTCCCACCATTGATTCTCCCACTTTCCCCTGACTTCCCTTACACATTTACATGTCTGCTACACCCTTATTGAAGACTTTGAATACCATTGCATTTATGAGGATGGGAGAGGAAGAGGTGGCCAGCAAAGTTGCAGACTAAGGTCTTCCTAGCCTGTCAAAAGCCATCAAACTCACCTCCTATTTATGGGAGGCCTGGCCACACCTAGGGGGACCCTCCATGGATGAAAATGCAAGGCTCTTCACCATATATTTAGCATTCAACAAAGATTTTGGTGTGGTTACCTAAGCTTAGAAAATCCAATAAAGAAGATGATGAATAGTGTTAAATTTATATTTTTGCATTTTCTTTTCCATTTCAGTTGTAGTAAGCTTTCAATTTTTTGAAATCCTTAACTCTTGCACTTTAATCTCATTCATTTCAAGTTTATTGCAATTTTAGTCACATGTTCTTGAATATACAATATTAAGTCTTTCTTCATTTCAACTTTTAAAATGGGTATTGAATATTTTTCTTCATAGTTTAAGATTTCCAGCATTAAGTTAAGTTTCATGCTTCATTTCCTCATTATGTCTCTTTACATTATGCATGTCTTTCCTTTATTTATGAATAGCTAGATTAAGTTGGCCAATCCAAGGGGGACCTGCTCTTGGGCATGCCATTCCAACTCAGGTTCTTTCCTCCTCTTGGTGTACGATGGTTTGGTTTGACTGGGTTGGGGTGAGGACATGGTTGTAAGTTCTTAATACACCGTAGGACTGGTCATGGTGTATTCTTGAATCCTCATCTCCATTTTAGTCCCGAGCTTTTCATGAATCAATCGTTCATCTATGCACCATTGGAGGAAGGTTTTTAGTTGATTTGGTATTCCCATTGGAATGAAATCTTAGGATTAGCCAACACTTGTTTTCTTGCATTTTCATTAACAACAAAACTCACCAAAAGCATCTACAGGATTTTACACTTTCCTTTTTCACAAAATCACCTTCACCACACTTCAACTTTCCTTCCCTGAGCAGACGACCTTGGAATACTTTTCTAAGTAAAACAATGACACACAAAAGACTCCTTGCGCTTAGGGAGCACTTTTGTTCACATACGCATTTCATTCCACACACATATTTTGTTCATTGCCTTCCATTCCATCCACCATTCCGTTGTCCCATCTCTTGCATCATTCCGAGGGAAATTGACACTCCCTTATACACATAAGCCATAGACACATTGAGGGATGAGGTGTTTGGAGATTAGGAACAACAACAAGGAAATAAGTCAAGTATTTTTGGCGCCATTGTCGGGGAAGGTTAAACATCGAGTTCAAAGGTGATTTTGGAATGACATAGGTAAGTTTCGTGATTTTCATCATGGGCCAAGGTATGTCATATAACTTGTATATATTTTTGTTGTAGTTTGTGTTTTGTATTATGTTTCCTAATTTTTGTGAAAATATATCAAATGCCCAAAATTTTGAAAATGTGTGTGAGATTTGTGATGAGTATGGGCACATCACTAGTGAGTGCCTAATAAATGCCCCTTATTTTGAAAACATTTGCGAGATTTTTGGTGAGTATGGACACATCACTAGTGAGTGCCCAATAAATGCCCTTTATTTTAAAAATGTTTGCGAGATTTGTGGTGAGTACGAACACATGACTAGTGAGTGCCCAATAAATTATCCATTTCATGAATTTGCATGCAAAGGTTCAAATTTAAATTTGGCCTCCGAAAATTTTGACCCCGACCACTACGTTACACCGAGTTATCGGAGTTATGGTTGGGAGAATGAACCTTATAATTTTTGATCCAATCTCTCACAACCAAATGAATTTTGCAACTATCCAACATATTGGAACTCAAATGAAGAAGAATTGGAAAGTATTTTGTGCAATTTTATGCAATACTGAATGGAATTCAATGCCCAAATAACCCAACAACTTTCTGAAATTAGAGATGGAATTAATACATTAACTAATGCTATAATTTATGTGCATGAAGAACAACATCTTGAGCATAGTCAATGTATTGAGGATGATCATATCAATGAAATGCATATTGATGTTGAATCTCCCACCACTCTAGATTGTGAAAAATTTGATGAAGTTATTATATCACATAAGGCTAATGAGCCCAAGGTCATTTTGCCATCTTTGGTGGTGTTGAGATTCACATTTCTCAACTTGGGGAGGACATTGAAATGGTATACTTCATTGTAGATGAGCGCATAATATTGCATATTTGATGGCCTCATTACATGAATTTTAACTCAACTTTTGCATCTAAGTACTAAGAGTTAGCCGAAATTATGAATAATGTTGAATTTTGGATGTTACAGGTAATTATAGCTTAAATGATGGATTTTAGAACCTTGCAACTAAGTGTGGAGGAGTGGTGAAGAGATGGACACATTACATGAGGATTTGAAGGCTTAAAAGTGAAAGAAATCAAGGAGGCATTGGTGTTTGGTAACATAGGCATCAGCAACCACATCATTTTGTAGAAGTACCTTGGTTTTCCTCCTTTTTGACCATGATCCACTTTGAATTTGAAAACATGCAAAACATGAAAGTTGTATATCTGGATGTCTTCTATATTGTGTCAACATTTTAGCCCAATTCGACGGTTTGATCAAACGTTATGAGGATTATACAAAAACTGGTCTGGAGCAGAAGTGTACCGGTACGCTGAGGCTACTGGAGTTCGGGGTACCGGTACGCATACCAGTACGATCTGCTGAAATAGCCTAGAACGTCTATTTTTCATGCTCCACTTGCTTGGGGGTCCCACCATTGATTCTTCCACTTGCCTCCTGACTTGCCTTACACATTTACATGTCTCCTACACCCTTATTGAAGACTTTGAAGGCCATTGCATTTATAAGGATGGGAGAGGAAGGGGCAGGCAGGAGAGTTGCAGGCTAAGGTTTTCCTGTAACGCCTAAAAAATCGGGGGGGTCCTTAATTTAGCAAAATTTAGGCAGAGTCTCCTTTGTACGGGGAGCTCTACCCAAAACACAACATGTGCAATTATACTACATTGACCACACCGGGTCCATTTATAAGTGAACATTAAAACAGTCCATATGAGTTCGATTTGTAATGCCCAAAATCCCCTTTGAACGACATTACTATCTAAAATCATTCACATCATAAGAGCACTAAATAAATCCTTCAAATAATAAAATTTCAATCACCATATGTAATATCCACAATATCATCCCAAAAGAATAAGTCAAGCTATGACAATTTCATTTCAAAAGAATTACATTTAAACTTAGCAGCAGAATAAACAAAATACTAGACTATACATGATCGTAAATAAATCCCCTAGTCTAGCACAAAAATAAACTATAGCTCTAGACGTCCACCTCAGGCTCTAGGTTTCCCTTTGGTGGAGCCTCCCAATTTTCCAGCTCGTCAACTCCGGGATCTTCCTCTAGCACGAAGTCTGAAAAAAAAACCATTATTGGTAGGGGGTGAGCACTAAGCTTTGTAGAAAAATCCTCCCAAACTATAACAAGGTTTGAAAAACGTAGAAAACGATCGGTCTCATTTCACAAATAGCATACGTAAATTTTGAAAGAAAACATGATATTTTTAAAAGATCTCAAATTTATACATTAACAATAATTAAGTACCCCCTCTGTTCCTAACTATCTATCGTTTTACATAATTTTTTTTTCATAATATTTGTCGTTTTATGAAACCAAAGCATAATTAATATTTTTTCTTCCAAATTTACCCTTAAATTTTCAATGCATTAGATTAGGTGGAGGCTAAGTGTCTTTCATATTCCTTTCCTTCCCAATACGTATTGAATAAGGGTATTTTAGTCTTGTGTAATTATTTTTTACTCATATTAGAGCTATTTAAGAGCTTCCTTAATCCTTGTACAAAAACCTTAAAGGGCAGATATTTAGGAATAGAGAGAGTACAAGAGTAAAGCCAATCCCACCATAAATAACCATTCCAAAGAGTAATCATTCCCACAACAATTTCCAAGATAATTATATCCAAAAGATAACGCAATAAACAATAACCACAATGTATCTCAAGTCTGATGTAAGATAATCACATGAATAAACATATAGAGAAGATCCTGGCCCACACACACAAAATTTCTCGCAAGGATATCAAACTTCGGGAAGGGTGCCCACTGATGCATTGTTCCATACCAATGCACCGGCAATAACGAATCTAACCCAGGCATAGTAAACTAATCCTTTGACACGGCACTCGTGAGCTAATAGTGGTTTGGTCCTCGCAAGGCACCAACCCCACTACGAGTGGTAGGAAAAGTTCAAACCCGCACGGAGTAAGAACCACACACATCTACCCACTCTAAGATACCCGGTCAACAGCCACCCATGGTCATCCAAACACCTCCATGAAATATAATCACCAACAATTTCTCAACAAAAGTTCATAATTCCCAAAATCCCCAAAATTTCTCGTATGTTATCCAATAGAACCATGTAAGAAAAATAGACAAGAGATCAACATCAATACCATTTTATTGTTTAATGGAAAGCCTAAAGTTTGGAAATCAAGAACAAAGGAAATATGGAGAGAAAAATCTATTTTTCTTAAAATCCAAGGTTTGAAGATGAAAAAGAGAGCTTTAATGGTTACCCAACCATCACATTATTTAAAACATGACATTTATTGAAAGAATAGCAAGAATTAAAGATTTTATAACATACATATTGAATTTAGAGTCAAAAGAGTACATATATACATAAGCCATAGCCTCAATGTAGGAGAATGATAAGAAATCTCTACCTTGAATCAAAGTTCCAAAACAAAACTCAAGTCCTAGAGACCTCCTTTCTCCCTTTCCTCCTTTCCTCTATCTTCTCCTAGGGTGCTAAGAGGTTTGGGGTGAGAGTAGAGTGAAAAGAATGGGAGTAAATGGGCTGAAATCAGTGTTTTAAACACAGCAGTCCCGAAGTTACTGTCCACAGGTTGTGTGGGTTTTCTCCAAAATTACGGGGTTACCACTAAAAATCTTCAATTTGATCTAGATGACTACCCTAAGGTTTTTCGATGTTTCGAATTCATTTTTAATGTTATTTTAACCTAAAAACATTTATTTTTATGATTTATCTCAAAATTAAAATAAATTTACACTCGAAACACTAAAATTATTATTTTATTGCTCCGAACTGCTATATGTGCTAAACGACTATTCCAAATTTTTTGGATCTCCCAGGTTCAATGATAATATTATTTTGACCTAAAAAAATCAATATTTTTACTTAGTTACCCTTATCAACCTTAAACACTTCCAAAAATTAAATTATACAATCAATTTGTCTCCCTAGTATTTATTCTTACTATTACAATCTATAGGGTTCATGCATACCTCATCACCTATATTAACATTTCAAAAATAATTACTTGCTATATAAAGATAAGAGTGTGGGGTTTTACACTTCTTAGCCTGCCAAAAGCCATCAAACTCACCTCCCATGGATGGGAGGCCTGCAAACACCTAGGGGGACCCTCCATGGACAAAAATGCATGGCTCTTCACCATATATTCAACATTCAACAAAGATTTTTGTGTGGCTACCTAAGCTTAGAAAATCCAATGAAGAAGATGATGAATAGTGTAAAATTTATATTTTTGCATTTTCTTTTCCATTTCAGTTGTAGTAACTCTTGCACTTTAATCTCATTCATTTCAAGTTTGTGGCAAGTTTAGTTACATGTTCTTGATTCTACCATTGTTGTCTTAAGTCTTTTTTCATTTCAACTTTTAAAATGGGTATTGAATATTTTTCTTCATAGTTTAAGATTTCCAGCATTAAGTTAAGTTTCATGCTTCATTTCCTCATTTTTTAATGTCTCTTTACATTATGCATGTCTTTCCTTTATTTATGAATAGCTAGATTTTAAGTTGGCTAATCCAAGGGAGACTTCCTCTTGGGCATGCCATTCCAACTCATGTTCTTTCCTCCTCTCGGTGTACGATGGTTCGGTTTGACTGGGTTGGGGTAAGGACATGGTTGTGAGTTCTTGATACACCGTAGGCCTGGTCACGGTGTATGATTGAATCCTCACCTCCATTTTAGTCTCGAGCTTCCCATGAATCAATCGTTCATCTATGCACCATTGGAGGAAGGTTTCGAGTTGATTTGGTATTCCCATTGGAATGAACTCTTACGATTAGTCAACACTTTTTTCTTGCATTTTCATTAAGAACAAAACTCACCAAAACCAACTACAATATTTTACACTTTCCTTTTTCACAAAATCACCTTCACCACACTTCAACTTTCCTTCCCTAAGGAGACGGCCTTGGAATACTTTTCCAAGTAAAACAATGACACACAAAAGACTCCTTGTGCTTGGGGAGCACTTTTGTTCACATACGCATTTCATTCTACACACATATTTTGTTCATTTCATTCCATTCAATCCACCATTCTGTTGCCCCATCTCTTCCATCATTCCGAGGGAGAGTGACACTCCCTTATACACATAAGCCATAGACACATTGAGGGATGATGTTTAGAGGTTAGGAACAATAACGAAAACTATCAAACAAGTAATTTGACCATTTACGTAACAAAATTCACATTCGATGAGCTAGCCAAATTCAGCTTCAATGCAAAACTCACCAAAGGTCTCTCTTACTACGAAAAAGGCATTAGAAATAGATTTACTTTCCATTGTTGTTGTATTACTAGAGACTAGCAATATTTAGGTTGGGGGTGTTATTAGTAGTCAAAATTAGCATATTTCTATGCCCCTTTGAGACTAATTATACTGTGATAGAGTTTAAATGATGACATTTCAGGTCATAAATTGCACAAAGGACCAAAGGCAATGAATATCAGACTCCCATGCAACACCAGTATACTCTGGAGCAAAATTGGAATAGCTTAGACCAAACCAAGAACTTTTGAATGCTAATCAACGTTTGAACGTTGCTTCAAATCATGTGAAGACCAGACTGCTGAGACATGGCATGTTGTAGCCAAGAAGGAAGACCCTACGGTACTTGAGTACCACGTTCGAACGCCAATTCACGTTTGAATGTCCACTTGAATTGATTGAGGACTAGGACGATGAGTGCAAAGCGCCAAGATGTGAATATAGTGCAGAAATAGGTTTCCACAGAAGACCATAGGTCACTTGAGTGAGAAGGTCAGACACCATCTGGCGTTCGAACGCACTTAAAGCAAAGATAAAAGAAACGTTCGAATGCTAGACAACGTTTGAACGCCCACAAAGCAAAAAATAGAAACAGTGTTCGAACGCTAGATCACGTTTGAACGTTCTCCACAGACAGGCTGCAGAGTGGCTGATTTTTTCTCTAGACATTGAGACTTTCACTTAGACTTTGAATGCCTTGTACTATTCCTCCACACTACTATGCTCCCTCCTCCTTGCCTATAAATTCTCCCACTGTGGGAGCTTCAAAGGGACTTGTAGAGAGTTTGATGGAGGCTTAGACTCCAACTCATATAGCTAGTCTTAGAGTTATATTTGCTTGTATCAAAAGAGATAGTTCACTTTCAGTTGAGGAAGCAACCCTCCATCTTTTGGTTGAGGAAGCAACGCTCCGAAAATGACTAGTTTTCTTCTACTTTCATTGTTCATTTCTTCCACTTCCATTGCTTAAGCCTCCTTCTTTCTTAGAGGAGTGAAACTCTTCCACTTTTCTAGAGCTTTACCAAAGCTATGAAGGGTGGAATGTGATTCACTTATTCTTCGTTGAAGATTGGCCTCTTGTTTAGTGTGTTTCACTTTGTAACTCCTCTACTTGGAGGGATGAGTATCACTCAATTTTCTAGCTTTACCCAAGCCATGAAGAGTGAGTAGTTCCTCATTAACTCTTTAGTAAGAGGTGATGAATATATATAAATTATCCAAAAGTTATATTTGTGCATTTCTTTTATGATTTAATACTTTATATTTTACTTGCTTATTTAATGATTGAACACATCTAGCAAAGCAAAGGTACTTTGTATAACCATAGGTTCTTTCTATGTCACGGATGACTCTTGCATATAAAGACCCGTTGGTTCATGGCAACTATCCCGGCTAGATTTTCATGATAACATTTCAATTTTCACCATTATTGTGCCTTATTTAAAGAATGGAACATTACTGTCATGGTTGGATGCCTTGTAGAAACACTTGCTTGTTTGTATACGGGTTGAGTATCGGCACAGACAATTCTTGTAAACTTCTAGAAAGGCATCGGAACTATGTGCTTAATTCTTACAGTCCATCTTCATCTTCTGATTAACTTGCTATTGACACGAGAGTTAATTGAGTTATAAAGCACAAGTATAATAAACCAGATGATTAACTAAATCTTTTGATCCTCAAACTAAATGGTGGTTGTTACATTTGATAATTTATCTAATATTTTGTCTACAAAAACCCATTGAAAAGAATCACATATTCTGTCCAGAAAATCTCATAACTTCAAACTCTCAAGGTTTCCAGTTACTTGGTCTCTATCACTGCTTACTTCAAAATACTAATCATAGTTCCTTATGGATTTGACTTCGGACTTAATCGGATTATTACTACAGCTTGACCGCCTGCACTTTGGTGTACACATTTTGGATCAAGTGAACCACCAAATGAATTTTTCCACTATCCAACATATGAGGACTCAACCGAACAAGAATTGGAAAATACGTTTTATAAGTTTAAGCTACACGAAATGGAAGTCAATGCCCAAGTCGGCCAATAATTTTCTAAAATTAGAGATGACCTTAATGGATTGACTAATGCTATAATTACTATGCATGAAGAACAACATCTTGAGCATAGTCAATGTATTGAGGATGATCATCTCAATGGAATGCATATTGATGTTGAATCTCCCACCACTCTAGATTGTGAAATATTTAATGAAAATATTATCTCACATGAGACTAATAAGCCCAAGGTCATTTTGCCATCAAAGAGTGGTGTTGAGGTTCACAATTTTCAACTTGGGGAGGGCATTGAAATGGAGTTAAGTGTAGAAATTTATAAAGAGAAATTGTACACTCCATTGTTGAAATTTCATAAACTTGCATACACCTTTGTTTGGTTAAGATTTTTGAATCACTATCCTTTGTATTGTTGGATAGATTGGTTAGGAATGACATTTATACAACAAAAAGAATTTAAAATCAAAAAAATCAATGGGTGCAAGCTCATATCCGAATTGAAGCCGGATTGACATGAGCCTTTTTTGTTTTGTTTTCAAGTACATAGTAGTTAGACTTATTTTATTGTTATATTTTTCTTTTCATGATGTTGTAGTGTAGATTTTATCATGAAGTTGGTAACCTCTCCCTAATTGGGACTAAATTCATTTTGAGCTTCATGGTAACAAATCTTACTTAGTATCATGTTCGAGTCTAAGTTGGGGGGTGTAAACAAGTTTTTCTTATTTTGTGTGTTTCATTTTTCCTTTAATGTTTATATCAAAAAAAGGGGGGTATCTTATTTTCCATGTTACTTTCATTTTTTCTCATTGCATGATTCCTTGTGCATTGAGGACAATGCATGGTTCTAGTTTGGGGGTGAGGTGCACCATTTACATGTTCCACCACTTTTTGTACAGAATAATTGAAAATGTGAAAATTTTGAAAATTTTGGACACTTTTTTGTGGAAAATATATAATATTAAATCATATTCCCCTATTCAAAATGTATGGGTTTAGTGATAATTTGCTCTTCATTTTGAACTTTGAATACATGAGCACATCATAGAAGTTTATCCTATGTCGGAGTATCATTTATGTATTTTCTTTCAAACTCAACCATAGTGCACCTTGAATGTGTAATTTCAGCAATTTATAGATTGGATCCACATTTTAGAGCTTGATATGCATATTGGAGATGAAATAAGTACCCATGTGAGCTTTAGTGTCAATCCTTGTTGGAGGAAACTTACATTTACTCAGAAGAACAATTTTCCAAATACAAAATATGTTCAATAATCTCATTATACTTGCTTCGGTTGGAGTGCATATGGATAGTTGATTAAATTTGTCTTGAAATGCCAACATGCCTCCCTTTGCTTATTTAGAAATGATCTTAGGCCATCTTTGAAATGCTTTGAGCCTTAGCCATTTTCTTGGAAAAACTTTTCCCTAGTGCCATGATTGAGCCTTAAATCAAAAATTCATTCCCATGCCCCACAATTGACCAAGCTAGTGCAATATGATAAAAATGTACCACACCTTGGTTGTTCTGAGAATTGTTTGTGATTGATCATAAAAGGGAAGGAAACCCAAAAAAGGGATGAATTATGTGGAATTCAAATGTTGAATGGGAAAAGAATGAAAAGTCCAAGAAAAAGGGGATGAAAGAAGAAAAGAATGAGAAAAAGAAAAGGAAAATGTTAAGGAAAAAAATAAGAAAAGGAAATAAAGAGTGAAGTGAAGGTGTTAGACTGAAATCCCAAGAAAAGGGAGATTTTTTGAAAATAAAGGTCATTCACTCAGAACAACTCTCTTTGTTATCCTCCACACTTCATTTCACTTGCCTCAATATCACCCCAAGGCCTCATTAAAACCCTTGAAAGTCCTAAAAGATCTAGAGAAAGCATGGGAAAAGCATAATTTTAAAGAAAATAGAAGTTGATTTTTGTTATCTAGTGCCCTAACATTCCTTTCATGAGATTATGCCAAGGATGTTTCATTTTTATGCATGTACTTCATTTTTGGATTATATATGAGCATATTTCATTTTGTGAACAAGATTCTATCTCACATATACACATGAAGAGCATGCCAGGATAATCATAATGTAATTCATTGTTGAGAGAAACCCTTGGTGACTTTTGCATCAAAGCTGAATATGGATAGCTAAGTGAATGCGGATTCCATTGAGTAACTGCTTAAATTACATATTCATTTCATACAAACACGAGTTTTGAAAGGAAATGTGTAGGTGAATACTCTATAATAGCATTTGAGGCTATGATGTGATTCATGTGTGCCTAATTCAGGTGCATTGGACAAAGCTATTTTTGACATCCCAGTGCCAGTTAGGATACGGGTATATGTTTCAAATGTTAGATGTGAGGAAAATAAGTTTATATGTACCTTCACTAGAAACCTTCACGAGAAAAAACTTGTCCACTAGGGATCACCTAGGGGTTTAAAAGCTTGTTGCATATGCAAAATGCAATTGTGGAATTAGTATAGGTTTATTTTTGTTTGCCTAATTTTTACATTTAGTTTGCTAGGGACTAGCAAAGCTAAGTTGAGGGTGTGATGAACTCATAATATTGCATATTTAATGGCCTCATTACATGCATTTTAACTCAACTTTGTATTTAATTACTTAGAGTTACTCGAATTTATGAATAATGTTGCAGGTAATTATAGCGTGAATAATGGATTTCGAAACCCGGCAACTAAGTGTGAATGAGTGATGAAGAGATGAACACATTACATGAGGATTGGGAGGCTTTAAAGTGAAAGAAATCAAGTAGGTAGTGATATTTGGTATTATAGGCACCGGTATCTAAGCTTACTTGAATTTTGGTACTGGCACCCGCACCATTTGGTATTGATACATCTGTTTTCCCCCATTTTTAACCATGATCCACTTTGAATATGAAAATTTTAAAAACATGAAAGTTGTATATCTGGATGTTCTTTGTATTTTATCAAAAGTTCAGCTCAATCCAACGGTTGGATCAAAAGTTATGATAAAGTTACGAAAACTGGTCCTGAGCTAGCATCTCAATTGCACTATCGGTAGAAGGAAACCAAAACCTACCGGTAGCTTTTGCCTACCAGACGAAAATCTACCAGTAGGTTTTGGCTACTGGAGTAAAACCTACCGGTAGGTTTGGCTATCAACCTACCGATAGGTTTTGCTGAAAAACGCCAGGTTCTGCAACTCATCCTCCGCTTGCTAAGGGGGGCCCATCATTGCTTCTCCCACACATTTCTTGACATTGTCTACATACAACCATGCCTACAAGACCCTAGTTGCTGACTTTTGAGCATGGAGGATGGGAAATGAAGAGAGAGAAGAAGGAGTCATTGTGGGTTTCAAGCTAGGCTTGTCCTAGCCTATCCAAAGCCATCAATTCACCTCCCCTTGATGGGAGGTCTGCACACACATGCTAGAGGAGCCCAATGGACGAAAATGCAGAGGTCTTACCCCATATATTCAGCTTCACACAAGCTTTGAAAGCGAAGGAGGCTACCTAAGCTTAGGAGTATTTTTTAGAGAGATAAGTTCCAAGGAAGAAGATGAAGTTTAGAGAGATAAAGCTTACATTTTTGCATTGTCTTCAACCATTTCAGTTGTAATAAGTTGTACTTCACTTTTAATCTTCATTTCTTGCATCGTAATCTCCTTTATTTCAAGTGCAATCAAGTTTAATCCATTTTTCTTAAATTTTCACATTTTCTACTTGGTATGCTCTACAAATTTTTCATTTTGGTATGAAATGAATTTCTCTTTGTCGTTTACTTTTTCCTAGCTTTAATATATGTTCTAATTTTCATTCTCATCTCTATTTCATTTCCATTTCACCTACATGTCTCCTTACATTACAAATGTTTTTACATTAAATATGAGTAGCTAAGCTTTAGGTTGGCTAATCCAAGGGAGAATTCATCTTGGGTATGCTAAATCAACTCCTTTTCATTACTCCTCGTAGTGTACGACAGTTCAGTTTAACTAGGTTGAGTGTGGACATGATTGTGAGTTATTGATATACTGTAGACTTGTCACGGGGTATGCTTGAATCCTCACCTCCATTTTAGTCCCTTGCTTCCTATGAATCAATCGAACGTCTAAGAACCATTGGATGAATGTCTTGAGTTGATTTGGTATTCCCTTCCACTAGGGATCACCTTGGGCAAACGATTCGTGACCCATAGCTTCTCAGATGGGTGATGCTAGTGGAAGATCTTGTTTCTACTCTAGCAATCTGGCGAAGGTATGTTTTGGGAGAGAGAAGTGCTAGATGGTGGTTCTATGCCTATATGTTTCTTTTTTTTTGGGGGGGGGGCATAGAGAAATGTTATGTTTGTGTTTGTCGGGGGTAGTGCTATGGTGGTAGAGGTGAGTTTAATGACAGTGATTTAGAATCAAGTTGGCAATGCTTTGGTGGTAAAGGCAACACTGTTTGTTTTGAAGTTTATGGTGAAGTCAGTGATGGATTTGAGGTGGTCCTGACTAACCTAATTTCTTTGAGTAATTATCTTGATAGATGGGTTTAAGTATAGAAGTTCACTGAATGAAGTTAATGGTGTTGGTAAAGGGGTCCATTACTTAATTAGTGAGGTCTATTACTAGGGTTAGTTTGCTTAATTAATAGGCTAGTTGATTGATGACTTAATAGACGGGTTCAATTATAGAATTTCACTTAAGGAAATTGATAATCTTAAGAGCATCTTCAACATATTCTCTATTTTCTCTCTTTTAGTTATTTTAGCCAACTAAACACTAAAAACACTCTCCAACTCACTCTCTATATTTCATCTCACCCAAATAGATCTAATGCTCCGTTTTGGTTTGAAGGATGAAAAGTAAGAAGGATGGAAAGTAGGAGGGATACATTTTTTATCCTTCAAGGAAGGAAAGTAAGAATAATACACATTCCTTCCTTTGTGTTTGATTGGATGGATGAAAAATAAAAATGACTAAATTTTTTTTTTGTGCTAGCTAAAATTATGGATGACAATCGAGTCATGTCATGTCAGATTTATGTTGAGTCATTACGGGTTTGTGTCGAATATTACTTACACCTAACTCAACTAAATTAACTAATTGTGTCGTGTCAAGTTACGAGTTGACCTAATTAATTTTCTATCGTGTTTGTGTTTGAGTTAATCAAGTTTGTGTCATTAAATTCGTGTCAAGTTTGAATCGTGTTATCATATTGAGTCAAAAAAAATTTCCTCTAGTTACGATGGAAAATTTGTTTTTTTAATTTAAATTTTAAATTTTAAATTTTTTTTATTTTTATTTTTAAAAAAAAAATATATATATATATATATACATATTTTATTATTATATTTTTATATGAAATTAATGTATACATAATACATAATATATGTATATATAAAAAGATATATAGACAAATAAGATACATCTCAACATAAATAATTAATTTTTTATCCACTTTCCTTCTGATTTTTGGAGGGATTGATTTTGGTGAGTTGGAAATAAAGTTAATTCATCCACTTTTTCATCCTTCCTATTTTTCATCCTTACCAAATATGATATTTTATTTATCCCTCCATTTTTTGTCCTTCCAAATTTCCATCTTTCTATTTTTCAATCATACCAAACGGAGTACAAATGTAGAGAGTCATTTAGCCTCTCTAAATTCTCTCTCTACCTCTTTCTCTCTTTATCTCTATATATATGTTGTATTCTTTTTAAATTATTGGAAGTTAGTGAAAGTTGTATGGTGTCAAAATTTTCTAAGGTCTAAAATTCTCTTAGTGAAAGTTGGGAAGTTAGTGAGCTCGATTGGAGATGCTCTAATTAAGGTGTCAAATTTTTCAAAAAATAAAAATAAAAACTAAGGTGTCAATTAAATTAAAAGGGTTAATTAGCTTAATTATTAGGGGTAGTTTATTAATGCGGTTTATATTTCAAATTAGCCACATGTTCAACTTAATTAATGTAATTACTTAAAGAAACTTAAATAAAAAATTATTGTGTTAATTATTTGATTATTGGGGTGTATTAACTTAGGGTGTGTTTGGTAACGTTTTTATCTTTGTGTTTTTAAAAAAATAAAAAAAAAAGAAATAATTTTTATTTTTGTTGTGGTAAAAACTAAAAATACAAAATATGTTTGATAGTCATTTATATTTAAAAAATTATAAAAACAAAAATTAAAAGTATGTTTGGTATTACAATGTTTCCATAGTTCATTGTGGTTGTTTTGGTTAATTTTTTAATACCAAATACATTGCTCCTCAAAAATGCTGCAGATGCACCACCCAACACCCTTGAAAATCCACCACCCAACCCTTAAAAATCCAACACCCAGCACCACCGAAAAACCACCAACCAACAACTCCGAAAACCCACCAACCAACTAAAAAAAATAATCAAATAGAGGTGAGAAAGGGAGAAAGAGGCACAGGGAGGATAGAAAAGACGGGAAAAAGAAGTTGGAAGCAAGGCATCAATGTTCGAACGCCAATTAATGTTCAAATGCCCATCTTGAATTATTTAAGGGCCCCTAGAAGAGTGCTAGGGTGATGGCATATGGTGTGTTGCAATTATTCTCATAGAATAACAAGAGCTACTTAAGTACAACGTTCAAACGTCAATCCTTGTTCGAACGCCATCTTGAATTATTTGAGGACCTCTAGAGGACTGCCAGGGTGATGAGACATGGGTTGTTGACTCCTATCTATTGTGGGTGACAAGAGATACTTAAGTACCACTTTCAAACTCTAGTTAGCCTTCAAACGTCCATCACAAAAGACAGGAGTCAACATTCAAACACTATCCCACGTTCAAACGTATTCCTCATACAAAATGTAGAGTGATTGTTTTTCCATCCGGATCTTGGGGCATTCACTTGGACTTTGAGCACCTAAAACTATTCTTTTACTCTTTGTTAGCCCATCCACCTTGCCTATAAATACCTCCTCTTTAGACTTCTAACGGAGATAGATAGATAGACATACATAGAGAGAGATAGAGGGAGATAGATCATCTTTTGGTTGAGAAGGAAACCCTCCAAAAGTAACTAGTTTTCTTCTACTTTCATTATTAGTTTCATTAGCTTCCATTGTTAGAGCTACTCTCTTCCCCTAGAGGAGTGAAACTCGACCACTTTTCTAGCATTACGAAAGTCATGAAGGGTGGAAAGTGATTCACTCATTTTTCGTCGAAGATAGGCACATTGTGTAGTGCAGTTTCTCTTTTGACTCCTCTACTTGGAGGGACGAAATCACTCACTTTTCTAGCTTTCTCAAAGCTATGAAGAGTGATTAGTTTCTCATTCACTCTTTAGTAAGAGGTGATGAACATGTATAAATCATTCGGAAGTTATTTTTGTGCATTTCATTTATGCTTAATGCTTTATCTATTGATTACTTATTGAATGATTGAATGCATATAGCAAAGCTAAGGTACTTTGTATAACCATGAGTCCTTTCTAAGACAATATGACTCTTGACATAGAACGATTCATTGCTTCTTTGCAAGTACTCTAGCTAAATTTTCATGACTACATTTCAATCTTCACCATCATTGTGCTTCAACTAAGAATAGAATATTAACACAATGGTTGGATGACTTGTAGAAGTACTTGCTTGTTTGTAGATGGTTTGAGTCTTGGTACAGAAAATTATTGTAAATCTCTACAATGACATCGGAACCATGCTCTTAATTCTCACAGTCTATCTTTATCCTTCAATTAATCTGCTATTGACATAGGGGTAAATTGAGTTCTCAAGCATAAATATAACAACTGGATGATTGACTACACGTTCAGATCCTCGAGCTAAAGGGTGACTTTTACATTTGAGAGAGTATTTTATTTTGTCTAGAAAAACCCTTTGGAAAGAATCTTATATTCTTTCCAAGAAATTTTATAAACATCATAACTTCAAATCTCAATGGTTTAAGTCACTTTGGTTTCTGTCACTATTTGCCCCGAAACACCAACATTAGTTCTCTGTGGATTTGACTACAACTTTACCGCCTGCATTTGGGTGTACACATTTAGGATCAATTCAAGTTTTTGGCGCCGTTGCCGAGGAACCAAAAAGGTGTTTTTTAGTAAAAGGTGAAAAGACCTTCGTTTGTTGTATATATTTTTGATTTACATTGTATAATTCTTATTTTATGTCTAAGGAAGATCCTCGTTTTTCAAATTTGCCAGAAGAATTTATTAGGTCTGTAAATCAGTCTGGACCATCTTCACCTCGATCAGTAATGGTAATAGTATGGCTAATAATGGGAGAGAAGGGGAAGTTTCTAACATTCAAACTTTACGGGATTATTTGCATCCACACGAAATAGTGTTCCCTCGTGTTTTGTGTTTCTTACAAATGTGCCCCTGTTTAATGTAAAGGTGGGGATAGTGCAATTATTACCTCAATTTCACGGACTTGAATTAGAAAACTCATATGTGCATATTATTGATTTTGAGGAGGTATATGGAACATCCTAAGATAATTTTGAACTGACAAAGTTCAAACTTTTTCCTTTCTCTTTAAAGGACAAAGCTAAATAATGAGTAAATTTTTTGAAAACCCATTCAATACCAAATTGGCATGCATTACAGAATGAGCTTTTTAGAAAGTTGTTTCCTCTACACTATACCAATGCACTCAAAAGGTAAATCATGAATTTTTTGCTTAAGGAGAGAGAAACATTCTACCAATATTGGGAGAGATTCAAGGATCCTGTCCACACCATGCTTTTGAGAATTAGACTCTAGCAGGATTCGTCTATGATTATTTGCCCACTAGACTATGTTAGTTTGTTGAAATGATGGCTCAGAGAGAGTTCATGAAAAAGAACCCAGATGAGGCATTCAATTTCTTTGACACCATATCTGATAGTTCTCAGATGTGGGAGTCAGCCTCCCCAACCACTGTTGAAACCAAACCATATACTTCCCAAGGGGGTAAGTATGTCTTGAAAGAAGATGACGACCTAAGAGGAAAAATGACTACCTTGTCTCGAAAGCTTGAAGCTCGAGAGATGAAAAAGGTAAATCAAGTTGATGTTGGCCCTCCCACATAATATTTGTGTGGGATTTGTGTCCTAACTGGACACGCTACTTGGGAGTGTCCCACCATTCCAGCATTCAAAGAGGTCTTGTTAGAAGAAAAAAATGCAATTTCCAACTTCAACAAGCCTTATTCCAACCCATATTTTGAAATATATAATCCAGAGTGCATGACAGAATCACCACCCGAACTTTTGTTGGAGGAACACACAACCAACTCCCATGAATCCACAACAAATTTCACAACCACCACCTCAAGGACCTCCAGCATATCAACCATACAAACCACCACACCAAAAGTCTTGAGGACACATTGAATCAGTTCATACAAAGCCAAATAAAATACAACAATCATTCCACTCAGGCTTTCAATGACTTCAAAACCCAGACAACTCAGTCCCTCGATGGATAAATTTTTCTTGCAAACGTTGGAGGATCTAACTTCATAAACCTCTCATGAACTGTACCTCGCAGTTCCACAAGGGGTACAAGTGCTCTTGCTCGAGCTGCTGCCTAAATTTCTGTTTGTAATTCCACAATTTAGTTTGATGATGCCATCACTTACATCATCACTTCTAATGCCCTCTAAATCATATCAGACTGATGTTGTTTACCTTCTCTGCCCTCCTGTTGTTGTCTATCTTTTGCTTCATCCATTGTAGGAAAAAAGGAACCTTAACTTTCCCCTTGATTCTGAGCCTCGGAAGGATCCATTACACTTTAAACAATTTAGTTGTAATTTATAACATAAAAAAAATACACATGCACTTGTTGTTAGCACATTAGACCCATCTCTACTCACTAACTCAAACACTTTAGCCTGTCCACTACCATCCTAGACACCCATGTCTACATAACCTATAAACCTAGCCTTTGATATCAAAAATTGTAACACCCCACTCCAGGGTTTAGAACTAAAACTATATATTAGACAACTCATTTTGTCTCGCAAACCGGCTGCTAGTATTTATAACCAACCTTGACAAAACTATAACATAACATGTTTTAATAAAAAGTCATATAAGTGCGAGCACACCGGTTCGTTACAATACCAAATATTTACATCCCAATAATATATTAATAGTGACACTTTACACACCATAGAATACTTAAGTTATGTACATAGTCAAAACACAACTGGACACAAAACCCTCCCTTGACAACTCCAGACTGGTCATCTAGTCTCAGTAGTGGATTTTAGGCTTACGTACAAGTTACCTAAAAGGATTTTAAGAAAATATTCAATGAGTATCGAGTAGCTTCCCATAGATACAATAGGAATTAAAAAAAATATGGTAGTTAATTTACGAGAATACATTATCCATAACCCTGTAACCTAAATGCGAGATCCAGTCTCGTTGCACTACGACTTATCAAGAAAATAACCACTCTGCCACCCAGGCAACTTGTCTCACAAAATTGTATCATCACATAGATATTATTTGTCACTTAGATATCCCAAACCATAACAATAGTTTTTGTCTTTCAGACGACCCAAGCCACATAAAAAATTCTAGTTTGCATTTCTCAGACAACTGGACCACATAACTAAATCCCATCACGTAGATGCCCATCCTTTAGATGACTAGAATCACATAGCTAATTTCCATCACATAGATGATTCATATCGAACCATTAATTCCCGTCATTTAGATAGCTCACAAATCTCTTAATATTTTTCGTCACGTAGACACATCAAATCTCATAATTATTTTATGTCTTGTCACATAGACAGATCACTTTCACAAGTAAATTTACTACACAAAGAGTAAAATTGAATCGTATGCATATATTCCACCATGCGGTCAATCCAAGTCACGAAGGCTTACTTTATCGCTTAGACACCCTCCACCACATAACAATAGTTTACCACTCAATTGTTAAGTCTCAACATAAATCATAACATAAACATATCAACAAAGCTTAAGTATTTATTAATAAAAGATGTAGGTTGGGGAACCTAACTCGCGAAAAAATTCTACCACGTAGATGATCCCTCCACTAGAGCTTTGAGTGCGATGTTTTTTGAGATGTTCGCCTTTGAGTTTGGCACACCCAATATTCAGAAGCCACTCAAGTATTAACATGTAATATTACTTAAGTCTGCAATAGTTTATTTGAACCGATTTTTAACAATCAATTTGAGTCGAATTAAATAATCCATCCGCATCGAATAAAATAATTTACTCAAATCAATTGTGCTATTCTTCCCAAGTCAGTTATAGCAATGTATTTGAACCAATTATACTAACGTAAACCATTCTCATAAGATTGTAAAAATACAAAAAGTGTACTTGAATTTACTCCATTTTGCATGAAATCATACGATTATATGCTTCCTTCTATCTAATTCATACCCATAGATTTATGAAAATTCAAGAAACAATTCACATTTCTTTTATTTTCAAGCAACAATTCTAGTTATGCTTCCACACCCACACAAATATCATATTAATCCTCCATGCAACATCCAGAATACATACGCTAAGTTAAGATTACACATACTTTTGTCCTTTACTCTTTTTGGAATTCATGGAAACAAGTATTCTTATATCTATTTTATTTTCATAAAATTATGGAAATGCAAAGGAGAACAGTGCATTTCTTACCTTAAATGGGGATGATTATCAACCCACAATGTCCACACCAAGACCTCACGCTCTCTTCCTTTCCTTTTTTTTTTTCCTTCCTTTCCATCCATTCTTATCCTAGCCAATGGTCTCTTCTTTTCCCAAACCCAAAATTCTCTAAGTGGTGGTATATATATGTTGTATATCCATAGTGGAGACTCTACTTGCACTCCCTCCTCCCATCCAAGCTAGCCGCCACTTACTTCCCCCACTAAATCTAGGCCATCTATTACAAGTTAGTGGGGAGCCTCCCCCCCCCCCCCCCCCCCCCCACAATTCATTCTATTTTTTCAATAACCTA